>JBAMYA010070841.1:0-25438 GCA_037176975.1 Arrhamphus sclerolepis
ACAAAATCTGTTCAATCCTGGACAATCCTTCTCACCCTCTGCACAATGAGCTGTGGCTGATGGGCAGCTCATTCAGCTCATTCAACCAGCGGATTATTCCACCCAGGTCCAGGACTGAACGACTCCTTTGGTCCAACTGCAATCAGACTTTACAACAGCAGTTTGGCTTAACATCTCCCTGCTCCAGATGGACTCTGTTGCTGTGTGTGTGTGTATATATATTTGTATTTTTATCTTTATTTATTGTTGCATTATGCATGTGTTTGTATGTATATATGTACGCATAAAAAAAAAAATGTGTGTATATATATATTTATTTATATATTTTTATATTTCATTTCTTGCAACCCGTATTTTCATTCTATTGCTGTGATACTTGAATTTCCCCCTGGGGGATCAATAAAGTATATCTATCTATCTATCTAAAAACAGCCAGTTCCAATGCTCCCACTCACTGGCGGCCATGAACGTATGCTTCTGTTCATCTTTACTGTTAAGAGGTTGACAATACAGGATAGACCTCAGCAGACTTTAAATTCAGTGACAAGTTGGCAAATAAACTTACCATCGCATTTATTCCTGCATTTCACTGGCGTACAAATTGTGTTCCATCTGGTGCCCTTCTGTTGCTTACTTCTCTGTTGGCTTCATACACATTAATAACATTAATAAAGTCTTTCATGTTCCTCTCCAGACCCAGAGCCCTCATCCTCAGTCTCATACGTGTGGCCCCGCCTCCTTTGGCATCATGTGTGTGAACCACTTTCATTCAGTAGTGTGTGTGCAGTGGCAAGACAGTTTCATTGATTCATACACCTGTCGACTTCCCTCACTTGGTGTCATGTTCTCGAACCACAGTCAAACATTCAATTAAATTCAAAAATACTTCATTGATCCCCGAAGGGAAATTCAAATATTACAGTAGTCTCATGATTTAAGTCTCTTCAAAGATTAATTGTGGATGGTTATTTCTGTGAGCAGGAAGAACAACAAAACATTTTGCTGAATCATGCAGGCGATATAATAAGCCCTTCCCCACGATATAAAGCAAATATTGGTTGTAATTTTCTGCCAGAGCTTCATACCAAGCACCAACATCCCAACTTCCGGGTTGAAGAGAAGAAACAAAAACTGCAATTCCTTTACAGACCACTAGGCAGCAGAAGGAAACATACTTACAACTGGGTACAAAAATCAGTTTAGGTCTCTATAGTTAAGTTTCAATCCATAGCAACTGAATGAGTATTGAATTTTTCTTGCAACACATCAGGTAAAATTATATAAAGCAACAAAATCTATGGTGGCTAGCCAATCAAATGCCTGGAAGTCATTTCAATGGCAGTTGGTATAGCCAATGTCCGTCATCATTTTAGCTGCATTATATTATGGCATTATATTGACTTGTATGCAGTGAATAAAAAAACACTAACAGAGCATAGGGATATTTTAAAGAGAATGTTATGTTGTGCGTGTGGGTATCGTACTATAATTGTACAGACTATCATGACTGACTGAATTGACCTGGAAGGGTATGAGGACAAAACTAAATCTAAAACATAAAGTCCCACTGCAGAAGGGTGGATTGGTCACTAGCACTGCTGCCTCACAGCAAGAGGGTTCCTGGTTACAAGGGTCTTTCTGTGTGGAGGTTGCATGGGTTCTCTCAAGTACACTGGGACCTGCAGTCAATCATCTCACATCTCATGGAGGGGCAGGTTTGTCCAAGTGTAATGCATGTGTGCTGGAGCTCTGCTAGTCCTCGTTTCAGCTCTGGCAGCACTTGGTTCTGTAACAGTTTGGTACTCAGTCAGCCGGACTTCAGGGACCATGCATATTTTATCTTTAAAAGGCTTATTGAGTAACAGAGGTGGATGTGGCAGAGCTCAGGCAAAGTGGAGGAAACTGGGCAGCAGTAGCAGAGACATCTGTGGCACAAAAAGAGTCCTATGACTGTTGGGAACTGATTGTAGTAAATGCTCAAGGTTGTAGTAAAGGTGACTGTGAATACTGAAGCACAGGTGAAGACGATGAGCAATCAGCAAAAGCTGGGGAGGTGCATTCAGAAGCAGTAAGGAAAACTGAAAAAAAAAAGTTTCTGAAGCAACACTTAAATAAAGGACGATGTTTGGACAGATTTGATCAAAATGAATGTGAGGTAATATTAACTATCATCCTGAGTTAACATAAGCCAACTCATCCATGCTAAAATAGCTAGCTGTGACTGAACTAAGGTGTGTGTCCTGAAGAACTGCCCTTCATGGGACCAATTAAACATACTGTTTCTCATTCAGTTTCTCAGCACCTGCCCCTTTTGGAACATGGCAGCGCTCAGAACATGGCCTCAAAATGACTGTAGAAACCTATGATCATAGAGGGTTTGTCCAGTAATCATACAGTCTGTGGGGACAACCCAACTTTATCATCTAGAATGTATGCTCCATATCAACTAAGCAGTGGCTATATATCTATGCGGCAGACATTTATGACCCTTTGGCTTTCCAAAGACATCACGTTAACAAGGTAAGGCACATGATTCGTTTAGAAATTCAGCTGAAGGTTATATAATTAATTCCCAGAGCAGCCATGTTGTTGACCGAATGTTTATCAATACAATAGAGCAACTTTAGCATCCTAAGAGGTTATAATAAATATACCAGCGTAGTACATTCACCACACATTTGTTTAAGGATTCTAATGTATGCTTCTTTCATCAACGAGGAGCTTATCTGTGCCCAGTGACATGCTGATAACAAGTAAAAAGTAAATGACTTTCTAATCACTGGATAAAGAAAGTAGGGAAAAGAGGAAGAGAGGAGAGTGGCATATAATGAAGCCGCAGATGGCTCTTATGACTTAAATTATTTTAATTAGGGCCAATTGGTATTCATACCGCATTACTCATCTGCCATATTACCAAGAAAGTAGACATATCTGAGGCTCTCCATGCTTGTCTTCTTTCACACTAACATATTAATTAAAAATTCCTTCTTGGACAGCTATCATCTCTGATTAGATCCTCATGCTTGTCCTCATACCCTCAAGAAAAGATGATGTACACTTAATTTTATTTGTCTAAAAGTGCTCCAGCTTGTACTGGCTTCAGCGAATGAAAGGGCTGTATATGCCCACTTAACGCCTTTTGAAATATGTCTGAGATTAGCTGCTGAAGTAGGAATAACAAAGAGTTCCTTTATTCATGACTGAGAACGGCTACAACGGATGATATCAGCTAATGACTGTCGGTTAAGGGAAAATGCAAATATCCGTCTGACTAATGAAGCTTTGGACAAAATACTTAATGGAGGACCCTTGTTAGTATGGAGGAGATTGAACTGTTGACCAAGGGCCAAATAGTGTTAAGTAAGAGCAGATAATTTTAGGAGGTAAAAGAGTAAAAGGGAGGGCTGGAGGAAAACTGGGAAAGAAATTTTAGATTAAAAACAAAGATACAAACACTAAGTTGTTCAATGGTTAATATATTTGAGCTGACAACAACTTATTTAAGCCAAACAGATACAGTGAGCAGCTTCTCATGTCTAAAACTATCTTATTGGAAGACACAAAAGAAATAAAACTACAGCTAAGTACAAACTACATTTCTGAAACTACATAAATGAGAGAACTGCCTGAAGAATGATTAAAACATGGAGCTATTGTTCTGTCAGATAACGTGTGCAGTGAAGACTTCAATTTATTAAAGATAAAACATGCTTGCGCTTGGGTGTCGAGGCTCTGATCAGTCCCCAGTTATTGGCCACATGTACAGATAGTGGGTGATGAGCCGAACATGCTCCAACGAATCAAAGCCAACAGGATTTTAAGAGCAGCAACAGGATTGGCAAGTGGAGAGATCACAGGACAGAAAAGATGAGTCCAAATGCAATTTTGCCAAATTTTGGCAAAGTGGCATTTGCATTTTTATAAATCATTTTAATCAGCATTTTGAAATAAAGTGTAAAACACAGGCAGAAACACACACGCACTGATAAAGAAGCATGAATAGCAATCAAAGAGAATATTTAGAAACAGAAACAATTCAGTACACAAGGTTGCAGATATTCCCTGAAAAAGTTCTTAATTATATTCTTAATGTGATCTTCCCTGGCGCTTTCAGTTCTGCCACCAAGTTTGTTTATATCTAAATTAATAGCTGGTCCATCTTGTGTACAGACCTTTGGTGGCTAATAAAACACGTCCTTTATTGCAGAGGCTCGTTAGTGCTTTTATCTGGATTATAATGAACCATTTCTGACTTGATGCTGGTGTTGAGTCAGATCTTCTTAAGGCTTTAAGCACTGCAAGAAGAGTATGTTGAAGGAATGCAGTTCTCAACTGGGTGTGTAGAGTTTGTGTGTGCTGAGTGTCCTTGATGTTGGAAATGGCACAGCTTTGATGCCTTAGAGATCCAGAGAAAGGCTCCTCTCCTCCTGGAGAGTGCCCGTCTTTTGATTTTAACAGCATCACAGTTGTTTTTGTCACAGCCAGATCCCCATATGTCTGCCACAAGCCACAGCAACCATCTGCCCCATATTTGTCAAAGTGTCAGGTGGGCTCTCTGCCCTTCACCTCCATGCAGCTCTCCATCATACCAGTCTCACTTGTCAGGTGTTAGTTCTGTGTGTGTCTGTGTTCTTAGGGAGTTGTAGCTTCTGAGTGACACATGCCAGCCAACTCCCCACAAGGCAGTTTTAACCTTTGTTGTAATCTCTTTTGGCAGTCTCTGTGACATTATCATCCGCATATTCCTCCCCAACTCCTCTTAACATACCCTTTTAATTCATTTGTTCTATCTTTTTCATTTTCTTCCTCTTACCCTCACTTCCTCTGTGCTGCCATTTAGATTCAGTACTTAGTCATCCTTTCCTTTTCTCCCTAACGTTTAACTGTCACTGCAAGCTACATCTCTGTACTGAGGTTTGTTACTCCCTGGTCTGGTTACACAGTTATGTCTAACTGTAGCTTCATCACGGTCTCTGTCTTCGCTGTTTTTGCTGATAATGCTTGAACTTGCATCTAGAATATCTAGAGCGCATGTGTCAAAACTCGACGCCAAATCCGACCCGCTCCTTTATTTTTTTTCGGCCCGTGGGAGCACGCAAAGATTATCATGTACTTATAACTAGAACATTTCTCAGGAAATTTCAATGTGGCTGCCCGTTTGATTCAGTACTGACATCAAAAAGTGGTATAAGGATGTGGAGAGCAGCTGGTTTATGTCAATGATTTTGACACATATCTATAAATATATATATACATATATATATAAATATGAGAGAGAGAGAGAGATTTTACACAAAAATAAATTATAATTTTAGTATAATTAGAGTATTTTAGTACAAGTCTCAATTTTATGATAGTTTCTGTGAAATGACTTTAAGTGAATGCAAAATTCACAATTTTACTAATTTTTTTAAAAACATAAAAGAGCTTTTTTCAAAAATTTTAGTTCAGAAGCCTCAATTTTATGATAAATGGGAATTTTTTTCGTCTTTTTTTTTTTTTTTTTTTTAACAACTGATTCCAGGAAGTAGTGGGGAACATAGTTTGTTGAGAAAGTAAAGAATAACCAGCCCTTGAATGGTAACCATGGTGACGATGTGGCCCAGGATGAAATAGAGTTTGACACTTCTAAACTAGAGTATTAACCAGGGATGCAGTAAAATGTTTTTCCAAGATCAAACAGACTGGGCTACTACACCCTTCAGTGCTTTATAGAGTTCGTGTCAGCACACTTTGCCTATTTAAGCACTGACTAAATATCACTCTCCTCCTGAGCTCTGTTGCTGTCCACATTGTTTCCCTGAGGGAAATACCTTTGCTCTTTAGTTTCTAAGTGCACCACTACATTCATCGGCTGGTTGCTAACTTTATCCATCTGATGTGTGGTCACTGATGCTGTTGTGGGACATTACTGAGACTGATGGGAACAGTGAGAATCGTCAAAAAATGCCCTGTGTTCAGGTCTGTCTCTGATCAAATTGGGGCCCTAAGCAATGTTTAGGTATGAGACCCCAGCTCCAATGCCAACATGTCCACAATGCTGAAATTTGGAGCCTTCAAACAATAAGCTGGTGGTACAACATGCCATAATACAGCTATTTTACTAGTGCTCCAAGCAGCAACTAAGACAGTTTAGCTCAATAAAACACAACAGACTTTATTAAAAAAGATGAATCTTAAATCGTCAATAAACCTAAAGATAAGAGTTACAAATGTTATTAATGATTTGCAAACTGTTTTATGATGTTTTTATGCTTCAACAGTTGAGCCAATACAATATATGACACGAATCCCTGTTTTTCCAGAATTCCAGAAAGACCTAATGGTCGACCAGTTCCTGCTGCTGAAACTGACTGAATCTCCAGCAGCCTGTTAATTTAGACTTAATGTCATGTCATGAATTCCAGTTGAAGTGTTTGATATGGCCACGTTTTTACATTTACACCTTCATAATTATTTTTGTATTTTTTTCCTGCTTGCAACAGATCCAACGTGCATTCATTCACCATCTCTTCACCTGCAGCAGTGCTCTGCTATGAGCTCTGATAGGTCAGATGTTGGTCATCATTAGCCACTTTCACGCAGCAGCAGCAGTGATTCCAGGAAAGCATAATATTCTCTCCCCGGCAGCAGTTTGCTGAGTAGCTAGTGCCTCAAGACAAGTGACAAAATATGGCCTATCCAGCCTGCCTCTGCTTTTTTACCTGAACACCCACTGGGCCGTGGTTCCCCATGACAGCTGGATTTCATCCTGTGCATGGAGTTTGAAGCCATCCTTTTGTCCCTGTTACATCTTTCTGCAGTGCCAATTCACACAGCACTAATCCACCACCTACCAAGGCTGCACAGCTGTGGAATGCAATGTTACGCTGTTCCACTTCCCATTCACACAGCACGGTGGGGTGTCAAAAGTGAGGGAAGGAACAGGCTGTGTGAATGGAGTGATAGATCACTGACCTGAGCCCCGCCCTCTCCCCCTGCTTTGGACTCACATATTTGACTTAGGGTGCACAGGTATTAGGAACAACAGCTCAAAAGTCCTCGTTACTGCTTATGCAGGTGACTTTGTGCTTCATATAAATGTACCACACTTGCACGTATATTGAGATTGAGTGAAATATCTCCGACAGCCAAAATGAGATTTGCTTATGAATTAGCTTTCATATGAAAACAATCATCAACAGAGTCACCCTGGGTATAGTGATCACTAAGCTGTCTGCCCTGGTCCTCCTCAAGTTAATCAAGTTCACCTGGATTAATGACTGGCGTCCCTTATACCTCCTCGATTATCCAGTACTCATTGTAGACACATGACTGTACTGCAACCCAACAAACAAATGCAGTCATAAAATTTGCAGATGACACAACTGAGCACCAAACCCATCAACGCTTCTGTAATTTAGACTGTGAGGACAGGCTGCATAGCTTTGTGTAACTGGACTTCACTTATCTGAATGCCTCTCTTGGTCTGCCAGCGACACAGCCCAGTACCATCTGCACATCCTGAAAACGGTTTGAAAAAATAAAGTGACTAAAAGCTGCTGCTGGCCTTTTACCGCTCCATCATAGAATGCTCCCTGGCATACAACATCACAGTGTGGTATGCCAACTGCTCAGCAGCAGAGGGAAAGGCCCTCCAGAGAGGGATCAGCACAGAACAAAGAATAATTGGCAGCTCCCGTCCCTCCCTGGAGGACAGTGCTCACGCCTTCTACCTCTCCAGAGCTAAGAACATTATAGCATACTTTTCACACCCTGCAAACCACTTGTTTGAATTGTTGCCCCCAGGCCATCACTACATATCATTCAAATCATGAGCTACCAGACTGATGAACAGTTTCTCCCCATTGGCCATTCTCGCTGTAAACCCACTCAAAACAAAGGAATTGTTTTTTTTTGGGGGGTGCAATGTCATGATCTTTCACTGTGACACAAAGCATAAAACTGTGACATAGTGAAGCACAAGAGCTACAAGCAATCAAATACTGTACTGTTTCCAGCATTCTGTGTAATATATTGTTGACTAGAGTCTATATAATTGGGATTTGTCTGTCCTTTTGCTCCGCAAGTGTTAAATTCTTCACTGAAATCCCTGCACAATAAAGCACCAATAGAAGATACATAGCTGGTTGAACTGCAGTCTCACCTGTCATTCTCATTCAAACATGTTGGTCCACATTCCTGCAATAAGACAGAAGCTTATGTGCTTGCAACAAATTACGTACTTTATGGTTTCAGCCCTGCAGCACAGCATATCACGACCAGCTGTTGTGTGTACTTTGCCCTGATCTGCGACTATTGACTACACTGTGGCGGAAAAGTAATTGAATTGGCCATCGTGGCTTGGCCTTTCACTTTATGTGGGAGCTCCTCTGTGTCACAACTGCCAGAAAGTCATTACAGCAAATTAGTTATTCTGGCTTCACGCCAGCTCTGTCACACTCTTCCTCCTTCCTCACTCATTGTTTTCTGCGCCAAGTCCCCATAAAGCATTAGACAAACTGCTGTGGATAGGACTAAAGACTGTAGGTTATGAATTACGTATACATGAAGGGAGGTGTGTGTGTGTGTGTGTGTGTGTGTGTGTGTGTGTGCGTGGTTGAATGCAGCATCTAATCAAGCTCTGATGAACTTCCTGTTTACCAGGTGGCAGTGAAATGAAGGAATCATCACGTTTTATTAATATAACATATGGCTGAGCGGATTTAGTCACAAAAGGTCCTCTTCAGTGTTGCCCTGCCAAGTTGTGGGTTTGATTGGGAAAACATTTGCACAGTTACCACCCAAGATCATTAATGTTTAAAACCACGCTAATTCATGCTGTAACTGTAATAATGATTGAAAAATTCAATCTTTTATCCCACGTTCCCTTTAAAGTAGTGCAAAAGGCTTCATTTCATGTTAAAATATCTGTTTCAATTTCATTTGAAAGAATATCCCTGAAGAGTAGTCGCTGCCATCGGTAAAAAACTGCCAAAATAACTTATTCCCATCCCAGTTGCACCTTGCGACAGCTGCATATAGGTTACCGCAATATGTTTCACATCAGCAATAATGAAACTAGTTCACAGAGCTGCAGTGGACATCTTGGCAGGGGCGATTAAGAGATTCAAGAAAGTAACAATGAAAGAGAAAATGAGAGAGAGACTGAATAAGAGTCTAAAGAAGAGTAATCCTGGTCAGTGTTTTCAAAATGACATAGCCTCTGCGCTAGGGCTGAGCAATTAATGGAAAATTAAATGAAACCAACACTCACAAGCAATAACTGATGCTATCTTGCCTGAGTCAATTATTTCAATTAGTGAAGTGTTAATATCCTTTGAAATATTTGATAAATAACCAGGCATGGTTAAACCACATGTCTGCCTTTAATTCCTTTAAAATCACAAAGATATGTAAAATATATACTACTTTTAGAGCATATTTGCAGCAAAAACAGAGGAGTCTATCAAGCAGCTAAAAGTAACAAAATTCCCTGATGAGTAGAACTTCACAGCTGCCAGACACTAAAAACAGGAAAAAAAAAATATCCAGGCATGTACTCGTAACAAAGGAATATCCTGGTATCTGACTATTTTAGCCCATCCCTAGAATTTAGCTGTGTTAACATGGTTAACCAGTATGCTGGGAATACCAGCTGATTAACACAGTCTGCCCAGATAACAACTGTCATACACCCACTCACTGATGTTTTCAGATAGTTTCTCATAAAAATGTTGGACTTTATACATGTAAAAACTATGCCTATCTCTCTTACTGACGTACGAATCTATGGCAACGGTGCAGTGACTGACAGTCTTTATAATTATGAGTAACTCAGTGTAACTAAGTGTTGTTCCACACAGGCAGGTTGTTTAGGTAAATATGATGCTCGGCAGAGCTCGTTATGAATGCTCAGCTTTGATTGGACAGTAACCATTAGTGGCAGATCGGTTCCTTTTATTTATTTATTTTCCCAAACACACACACACACACACACATGCAGGAAGCTTTATACAACACTCACACTCAGCTGAAAGTTTATTAAATGAGATCAGGTTAAATCTATCTATTTCTCGTCTCTATTTCCTTGCGCTGATTGACCAACCAAAGTACAAGAGATTCCATCCACATCCATCTACAGGAGGCTTATCCCATCGCACACACTGCACGTGCACATATCGACATGTGGAGATACACTCTTATTGCATTTAAACACATACTTTTGTGACAGGCATTCAGGCACAGCCCTGACTGGACATTAATCCATCTCCATGGCAACTACACTGGATGTGTGCGCAGAGGCCCGACTTGACATGAAGTTACAATATATGTTGGTCCTCATTGCTCATAAGCTCACATTGTCACACAGGGGGTAGCAGAGATGGATTCATTTGGCAATACTCCGATATGGTTGATAGGGTTAATTGGTTTTCAGAGGGCATGTAGGGAGACGGAGCCTGACACTGACCAGATTACTGCTGAGACACCAGGGAAGAGATGCCAAACACAGACAGAGAAAGGCGCATGAGGAGAGCAGAAAGAAAATAAATGGAAGCGGTGAACTTTGAGAAGAAAGTGCAGGACGGAGGGGAGGTGAGGAAGAGTTACGTTTTACAGCGGGACCCGGGAGGTCAAAGAGTGAATGGGAGAGCCACTGAAAGACGTGCAGAGAAGTTTGAGGGCAAAGAGACGCTAAATTAGGCTGGACACAGCAAGTGTTCACTTCTCTTTTACTTTTGTAGTACCCCAAGAATTGTTGGCTTCATAAAATAATACTACTGTATAATTCTGCATTTTAATTTCATTCTGTACTATAGTTTAGATGCAAAATTATTTTAATTACATCCCATGTCACTCATACGAGGTCATAAAATGATGAACTCCCTTTCTTGCATATGAAAATACATTATTATGTTATTTAAAGTATAAATCTTGTTGCAGCAGCACAGCTGGTTTCATGAAGCAGCCTGTAATTTCTGCATGAGGTTAACAGCTCTAAGCTACATTTTGTAGCCGCTGACAGCGTGACACCATCACCTTTGCTGAAGTGTGCTGTGGATGATATAGGCGCCAGGCTGTGACAAGAAAAAAAAAATACTTATTGTAACTCTGAAAATTCCATATGCTCCACTAAAAGGGTAACTGGTTAACTGGTTCAAGGGTGTTCCTAAACTGCGTTAGGCAACAGAAAACCACAGAATACATTAATTACTGACGTTTGCTCAGAAGACCTCGTGTCACTGGCCCTCCCAACCAACAAGGTATTAAAAAGGTAAAATAAAATAATGAGATTTGTTATCTTTATTGATAACAGTAATAACAATAGTATATGCAAAGATTCTAACACATCGGTTACTCCTTAAGCATCTTCTAAAGTCATTCTATACCACAGTCAGTAAGTTGTAACATAGTAGTGATCTAGATCTATAGGCCCCCAAGTGGTCAAAACTGGTACTGCTTATTATAGTGCACTCTCACAAAGTTCATCACAGTAAAAAAATAATAATAATAATGAAAAAAAGCCTGACAGTTTAATTTTGAGGTTGGAGAATAAGTGGAGAGTTAAAAACTGCCACTTGAGACTGTCTACACATTTATTTTGCAGTTTTTTGCAGTCGTTACTTGGATAGATTTACACACCAGAACTTAGTCTGTTTGTATTTGGCTCTGAAACGACTGGATTAGCTCCACGGTTTGGTCATGGTTTGGTTACAAGCATTTTGACACCATTGGGCACATGTCAGAAGCCACTCCCACTCTAGTCTGTGAGTAGCGTAATAGAAAGACCATGACCATAAAAGAAAAAGAAAGATTTGCTTCCAATCTCATGATGCCTGCTAAAGAAGTGGGGGGGGGGCATATAGTATATGTGTTGTCTAAATACCAAAATACACGATCATCATTAATTTCTTCATCATCTTTTGTTTCCTAGTGTAGCATCATACAAAAAGCCACTCCTGCAAAATCCTTTTGAGGGTCAATATCTGTTGTCCGAGAAATGATTGTATGAAAAATACTGCTTGAAATACTTCAGTGCATCCAAATAAATATTGCCTGAACTCAATGAAACAACTACTGAGGTGTATTTGGCTTTAGCTAGACCAATAGTGTTAACATATTTCTGGATAATGAAGATAATTTAATGACTGAGTGTTGATCTCAACATGTTACAAAGACAAAGTTGCAGTACTTCAGTTGTTCACTCTGTGCTATTGACTTACTACGAGCTTGTCTTATTTCTCAAGGATTTTGCTGTTACATTTCTTTAAAAATGTCACTTGTGTCTTCTCACTGATAACACAATAGCCACAGTTTCTCAGAGTAGATTAACAAGGTCAGTGCTGTTACTGGCTGTGATTAGTCAATTGCCACAAAACCTAGATATTTTTCTTTCTTTTCCTTTTTTTTTTCATTGTTATTTTCCAAACAGAATTGCAGCACATATATTGCTGACACAGTGGGAACAGCAAAGACTTGAGCAAAGATTTTTCAATCTGCTGAAGGATTTTTCCTTTTCATGGTGCATCAGTGATCTTGCTCCTTCAAAGGAAGTCTGTGTTTCATACTGGTGTCTTCATTTCCGTGAGCATAACAAGGAACAATGTGTGTTGACAGCAAGACCAGACTGTACCAATCTTTACTTCGCTGCGACGTTTCTAAAATCAGACTCTTTCCGTCCCAAGTCACAGGTTGGTGCAAATCTTGAAAAATTTTCATGAGCAAGCTGCGATGTGATGATGTGAATATTTAATCAGAACTCAGAAAGTTTAACATATGTTGTTAAACTGTTTTATCTTCAAGAGATGGTTAGTTATCAATTCCACTGATCAATAAATTGCTCAGGCTGCTAATTAATAAAGGCTTTGATTCAAAGCTTTTCGAAGCAGAGTTAAATATTCCTGGAAGCGTCATCTCTGTTGGT
Source organism: Arrhamphus sclerolepis (assembly GCA_037176975.1). Lineage (NCBI taxonomy): Eukaryota > Metazoa > Chordata > Actinopteri > Beloniformes > Hemiramphidae > Arrhamphus > Arrhamphus sclerolepis. The sequence goes on from JBAMYA010070841.1 coordinate 12,905, forward strand.
ATTTGATTATTTTTCCTTTCAGCCTTTAGTTCATGATATCTTTGACATCATGACTGGACTAAACACACAATTTTGTCAGCAGTGGCCCTCCTCACGCACAAGCACACGCACACACTATTGCACTCCTCTGCCAACAGCCTCAACAGGGACCACAGTTTCCTGCCGTCAGTCACTGAGCTGCAGCAGTGAAGAAATTGGACACTTCGATGGCAGATGATGAGTGTTTTCCATTCAATTACCCCACCCCGCATTTTCTCATGCAGCCTGTGATGGAGCTGTGATCCACCACAGTGGTTTTCTAGAGGGGGGTCTGCTGCCTCAGTCACTGCCTGTACTCTGAAATCAACCACCCTCCATTTGTTCTGGTGTATAAGGACATTTCTATTTTTAAAAAAATGTTCCAAGAGACATTTTCTATTAACTTAAAAAAAAAAACCCTGCAGTTTGACTCCGTAACTGCTACAGTTATTAGCACTGTTTGTAAAAATGCTCTTATAAATGCGCTTTACATTGAAAAACAAAGAAAGTGACCAGTTTTTGGAATATCTGTAGGAACCTATTCCTTTTGAGGACCAACTTTTCTCATGTCTCCATGGCATGACGCAATTTACACCACCCATAACTGTTATGGAATGAGATGTAGTGAGGACCCAAATGCAGGAACAGCAGGAGAAGTAATCCAACAAAGAATACTGTATTTATTACAAAACTGAAGCAGAAAAACGCATATATACAGACAGGGGCTGAAAAGACGCAAATGAGGACGGGAAAGTCCAACAGAACGTAAATGTTACCAACAACTTAAAGGGAAAGAGACATAAGAAGCAACTGTTTTTGTTTTGTTTTGTTTTTAACTCAGAATACACGCATCCTACATTCATATGAATTATTTTGGCATTTTCCACATACCTGAGGTCTCCGCTTTGGGGGAGAAGTCAAGTCAGTCATCAGAAGCAATTTTTCTTTTTGCTTTTATTGTGGTCACAGTCAGAAAAAAAACAATGGCAGCATCATTGGAAATGTTATGATGCACCACAAAATCAATTTCATCAGGATAGGAGTTTTTTGTTGTTTTTTTTGTTTTTTTTGGCTCGTTTTATCGATGTGGGAAATTGACAACGTTGATTGTATTAAATGATTCAGGACAATCTGAAATTGAGAGACAGGGTGAAGACGCTCATTGTACAAGTTATGTCCTCGTTATGCTACCTTTAGCAGCATAACTAAGAGGTGGTTCAAGAGACTACAGGGTTAAATGCTTTATCAAAAAGGAAGGTCTTCAGGCTAACTTTAATGTAGAGAGGGAGTCTGCCGCCCAGACCGAGGTTCCGAGTTGATTCCATAATGAAAGCAATATATCGCCTGGCTGCCAGAATATCACACAACTGTGACAAATTAAAGCTTGACTCTTGTGGAGGCATCTGTTTCTGTCTGGTATTATTCCTAATCTCTGATTACAGAGGCAGCGTGGTTGTCTGGTAGAAGAGTTTTGTTTTTCTCTTTCTCTGTTCCCATCTCTCTCGTTTTTTTGTAGGATGTAACGTCCACAGGTAGACCTGCTTAAATATACACTGATACACCTCCTTGTTTTGGACTCCAAGGGTATTGATTAATACTAATTAATGAGCACTGGGAGCTATTGATGATGAAGTAATTTGAAGTGATTTCATGAATGAGGCCCATTATGTTTATAGTTTTTTTTAAACGTGGCTGCAGAGCATGTCCTGTTGTAGGTAAAGCTGTAAGGGTGCACATCAGAAGAAACATGCTACTGAGAAAGAGTTGTACACTGAGATCTAAACAGGCATTTAAAGTAAATTATTTAAAGTAAATCTATGTCAAAGCACATTTGCAGATCATTGTCATATAACCCGTTAACAGAAATTGCAATTCTGCTACAATTCTGACTTAATTAATAAGCTAAATATTCACGCATCAGCAAGCAGCTTGTAAATTATGTATGCATTTGCTTCTGAGGGACCTAGCTACGTATATTGTATCCAAGTGACTTTTTTATTTTCAATTTAGATATATAGTGAATCAGAAAACCTCTGAAATGAAGCAACATATATGCAAAATATCTTAATGATTTCAAGATGGATGTTTTTGATTATTTCAAAGGTTTTGTCCATTTGTGAGCTTTAGGAGCCGTACATATCAGCAAACTCGCGAAATCCATATTTGTGGTGCATTCACACACTTGCCACTTACCCTTGTCAGTTAACTTATTTTCTGAAGGCTGAGGCTGCATGCTCATGTGCATATGCTCTCTGCATTATGTAGAGCTTGATCAAAAATTAATGGAGCAGAAATGTCCTTAAAAGTTACAAGATGCCTGCGAAACTGAAAATGAGGAGTCAAAAAAGTTATCGCTGCTCGAGTACCCTCTCTGTATTTCACCCTCGAAGTTGTTGATTTATAAAATATACACACATGATCAGTTTTAGTGGGAAAACTGTCAGTGCATTCTGGGTGACCAAGAAAAAGAAAAAAAAGGACAGGGTTAGAGACGGAGCAAAGAAAGGACTATAAGTAATTTTCTTCTAGAAGAACTCTTGCTAGTTTGATGTTTGCTAGTGTTTGACGTTTTACCATTTAAATGTCAAACATAAGAACTTGCAGTTGAGAACTACATACATCAGCTGTCAGTTCAGTCAGTTGCAAATGTAATAACATGTGGCTATAATAAAAGCAAGGCTTTACAAACCCTCGCAAACCTGCAAACCTCTGAATCCCACTGGCTCTGCATATTGATGCTACTGAAACGTCCAATCCAATGTACCAAATGTCAGTTTCGAGCCCTGAAGTGAACTGTGTGAACAAACTGTGATACAGTTAGTGATTAGGGAAGATGTCAAGTGTCATGAAGCTGAGGCTCAGTAAAGTTCACAGATGGAGATCGCCTACTTGGAGACACCTGCTTTTTCTTTTTTGTCCGCCTGTCTCCACCATCTTGCCTTTGGTTTTACTTCTCTCTGAATTCATGGTCTTCTCATTGACTACACGGTGACATGATCCTGTGAGTGCTAATCATCGTCTTTCTGCTGCTGTGTTTGTCAGTGGGTGTGATATACTTCATTTGAAATGCTGTGCTTGGTTTTATCCAAAGATGGTGCAAGGTATTAAGGCCAAATAATTCCACTGTGGTCTCAGCTACCACAGGAAATTGTTGCAAAACTGGTGGCTTGTTTATAAGCAGTTTTTCAAACCTTTCTTCTGCTACCATGTTATTTTTAGGTGGAACAGGCTTTCTTCTGACAATCCTTAAGAACAAACTCCACATGTTCAGTCTTCTTCTAACTGTATTTGATGTGATGTAATTTTCACAGAATTGCACAGTCTGAACTCGTGCTAATGTCCACTCCTAGGGAAAATTGCAATATCTTTTCTCTCTGTTGAACGCTGAACTCTAAATCATTTGTAATGGTTTTATGACTGTATCCAAATTAACATGTAGCAACAAATGCTTCTCTAGGAATATTTCTTATGTCTTTCACTTCTGGCATTGTGTTAAACCCTGAATGTTCTAGATCAACAAACATCCAAAACATCATCTTTTTTTTCAGGACTGATAGCATTCCGGCGCCACGGCGGATTTCCGGTGTCCCAATGTGGGTGTTCAAAACAAAACAAACAAACAAAAAAAAATCAGCTTCAATCTGTCACTTCTTCAGATCTCAGACTGATCTCAGAGCATAGCTTTCACTAAAAGTCTTCATCAGTACACCAGGGCTAACTCTTTACTGGCTCAATTTTCCTATGAAAAATCATGGCGACTCTTGGGTGAAAATGGTGAATTGCAGGGAAAAGCTTGATGATTCTGACTTCATTAATGAGTGAAAATGGGACTGGGTGTCCGTTTTTGCTGATGTACAATGTAGCAGTTTCTGCTATGGGCGGTTAGTCATTGTTGGCGACATGGACAGCTGCCCAAGGAGCATTTCTTCAGGGGCTCCACGAAAGCTGACCGACAAAAATGCATCAGTTGATACATATATTTATGGGTGCACCCACAGTGAGTGTGCACCCTAACTGCTGAGGGCTCACCTGAATCTCAGGTAGTGTCAGAAAGAGGAGGGGCAGGGTTCGTCTCTCAGTGTTTATGAAAGTATGCAGCACCGGCGCTATGTGCATGTGGACCACAAACTGTAGAGCATCAATGTTATAAACAAAATGTAATAAAACCCAAAATGCAATAACATGAAAAAATTATTACACTATTAGGGAAAAAAATATTTTGCCCGGCCCATTATGTAGTAACTGTAGTAACCAAAAATGTAACAAGTTGTTACATTTTGGGTTCAGCATCTTGTTACATAACCAGTTCTTACATTTTGGGTTTTATTACATTTATTTTATTACATTTTGGGTTATTGTTACATTTCGGGCTCTAACAAGGCTCATGAAACATCATCATCATCATCATTACTGGACATGTCTCCGTGGAGGCATCAAGGGTCATGGAGGAAAAGCGAAAAAATAAGAGACAGCGAGATGATGTTTAAAAGGGCAGTTGTTACCCAACAGGACCACATCATCTGCAAAAAGCATAGATGAAATCCCAACACCACCGAACCAGAACCCCTCCGCTCCTTGGCTGCACCTAGAAATTCTGTCCATAAAAGTTATGAACAGAATCAGTGACAAAGGGCAGCCCTGATGGAGTCCAGCTCTCACTGGAAACAAATCTGACTTACGATCAGTAATGTGGACCAAACTCTTGCTCCAGTGGTATAGGGACTGGATAACCTGTAACAACAGGTCCAGTACCCCATACTCCAGGAGAACCCTCGACTGAACACTTTGAGGGACACAGTCAAATGTCTTCTCCAAGTCCACAAAACACATGTGGACTGGTTGGGAAAATTCCCATGCTCCCTCCAGGACTCTATGGGACTGGTGAGCTGGTCTAATGTTACACGACCTGGACAGAACCTCCATTGCTCCTCCTGGATCTGATTCGACCACTTCCTTTGGAATCTTTCTGTCTTTCCTTCTTTCTTGCAGTTAAATCCACAACAACACAAATATCCATAACAACACAAATATGTCATAATAGACGATAATAATTAATGCAACGCTAAAACAGGACATTCACAATGTGTATGAAGTCATCAAGGGCTGTTTCACTATGATTGGTTGTTTTATTTTTGACTGCATCCAAGTAAATATGGTTGGTAAAATACCCCTGTTTGCCTTTGGTATCGGCTATACCAAAAGGAAATGATATCACTACTAAAGAAAAAAATCAAACAAACAAATATATACTTGAAATATACTTTCACCAGATAGCTTTAGGTCTTGGTTACTTTTGAAATAGTGTTTTTGACGTAGAGCAAGTGTGTTATTTAGAGATGTAGACTGTTAACTGTAGAAAGTAAAGATTGTAGATTCGGCTCATTCTGTTTAGAAGGGCACGAAGGCCTGTCAATCAGGGTACAATTAGAGTTGTAAATCTGCAATTCAGATGGTTTCATATTTGGACAACCCACCAGCAGCATTTCCAAATTCTCATCGCTTTATCAGTCGCATAGAATATCCTTCTATCTCATCCAGCATGACTGGAGCAGTTTTCTGGTTTCTGTGTTTGATTTCTGTCCACTAATGCCTGCAGATATACACATTTCCTTTACATCACGATGATACCACACACTTGAAAATTGCTTTTCTGGGCTAGAGAATATAAGTTTGATTTAAAAAATACACAATGCAGGTGAAGTAATAATGACATTTGTTTGCAGTTGCAGTTGTCTATTGAATAATGTGGGTCTGTGTGGAAAATGGTTTTTGAGCTGCGGGGGGTTATTTTGATGTCATTCCATTGTTGACAGTGACAAATACACAGAAAAAGAGTTGTGCATATTTTTGACAGTGCGTGGTTTGGACTGAAGTAACTCTGCAGTAGCGTGTAGTGCAGTTTATGTTATAAAAGGCATATCTCTAAAACTGTATTTCTTGTTAGTCTTAAAAACCACCTGCATCTTTCCAGCTTTAATCAATGTTGTTCCAACTTACTGAACCAATTGTTGTCCAGAAGACTGCTTCAGCTGATATTTGGAGCCTCGGTGGATTTGTGACAATAGATTTTTCTGTTACCTGTACAGGGGCTTATGCTGTGAAATCTCAGGTATTAGAGGGTTTACAAGAGGGATTACGCATTGCACTTGATTCACAGTCGTTCTGAAGAGATAAAGCTCAAGTATGAAGGCAGATGTACGTCCAGAAAACAAAAGGACACTTTTTCCTGAGCAGAAGGAAGGAAGAGCAGTAGATACATTAATCATCTCAAAGAGTCTCGCTGCTGTCAGAAGTGGGTGGTGTTCCCAAATGGCCAGAGAATGGAAGACTGCAGCAAGTGTTCATTGTTTTGCGCCTTGCGGTGGATACTGGGACATTCATCCAGCTGTGAAGTACTCTTTTTTTTCCTCCTTTTTATGTATATATTTGTCATTATTTAACATAAGCCATGATTTTAACACATGGGGTCTTTCACATCATTTTGTTTTTCCACTGTCTGTGGGCCCAACATCACATACCCAGCAGAATTATCCAGCCTCCTTTTCATTATCTGCCCCAAGTTGGAGTGTGTAGCACAACACTGCAACACCCTTTTTAAAGAGGCACACATGCGGAAGGTGTGAAACCTGCAGCTTTTGCTGTGAACAGAAATGTAATGACATTTGTAAAAATGATGCTTTCATACAGCATCACTGTGGTGTTATGATTCTTCATAGTTATGTATATACGATTAAAAAAAAAGCAGGAATTTGTGATATCTGAGTATGTATAGTTGTTCAAATAATGCATATGTTGCATTACATGAAGTCTGTCTTTCTTCTTATTTTTGAAAACGCATCAGTAAACTGCTGACTTGTGTTTTCTACAGAATTATTAGGTATTAATAAAGCCAAGGTTTTGATAGTCTGAACGTCACATCTCTGTCTCTACTTCCTGCTAATTGGTTTCTCGTTCAGGAAAGTACAATGCATAAATTCAGTCAGGTTGCACAGTAGCTTCTCTTCTTAAGTATTGACCTTGCCTCTGCCTCGCAAGGACTTTGGACTTTACCAAGCCAATACATTGCACAAAGGCTCTGCAGAGATTGAGATAAAGAATACCTTGTGCATTATTGAATATGTAACTGCAAGATATATTAACCTTGGGTATCTCACACTGTGCTGTCAGGCAAGAATTCATTTGTCTTTGTCAAAGTCTTGGACCTGAGTCATGCTGAAACTGACATACACATGCAGCAGCCGGCTCAGCTGGAGTTAATTAACATTTCAATTCATATCACATTTTCTATGAAGTAAATGTTGTGCCAATCAGCTCTGCAGACAGAAAATATTGTGGTTCAATGTTGTTGTGTTTCCTCGCATTTAAGCTAAGTAATTATTGCCTACAGATCATTTCTTCAACCCACTTACTGTCTGGCAGAGTTTTTGTAAACTAAGAAGCTAAAATCTGATATGTGGCTGGCTTGGACCCATTGTGAGACACCCCCCCCCCCTCCCAAAAAAAAAAAAGTTTAATGAAACAGCTGTTTGCTACATGTGGAAAGTTAATATCAAAATATGAAAAACAATAGAAATAGAAACAATCTTCTTTACTACCTTTCCTTTTATCAAATTGAAAAATACAGTTTTAAACACCCCAGTCCAAGTTTGTGTAGTTTGACCAGTTTTATAACCTCTCTGTTTTTTTCTTCATATCTTTTCTTTTTTCTTTTTTCTTTTTTCTTTTTTCTTTTTTCTTTTTTTAATTGTAAACTTTGCCAAGAAGTAATGGGTCCATTACTGTCCTTTGAGGTTGGAGGCTTAGTTTTAGGGGAATTTCTTTTTGCTTCATGGCCACAAAGGACAATGATGAGCCTGTAAAACTGTGACAGCAAATATATGGCTTTTAAAGATTCATATTTCTGTGTTTGGTTTGGGTAAGCCAAACCTACATTCTCACTTGGCAAGAGACAATGGACAGTGTCCAATACCTTTCACACCAACTACAGTACATCCAAAACTTTAAAGCCAATAGATAATTCCCACAAGTCACTTTGGTGTCTTTAGCAAGGATCATGATCATACATGCGCATCATTGTGCCAATGCCAAGATATGGTAATCAAATTCCCAGCACCACTCCAGCTCCATTTCATAAAACCTGAAATGGAAATGGACAAACTCAAGACTTCAAAACAGCAGTCCCCAAAAAAACTACTTTGTCAACAGGGTCTCTGATTAAGTCTCTGATGGTTTAATTAATTAATTCAAAATGAATTACTTTAAAATGTGGTGTAAAAGGTAGAAGGTCCCGGGTTCAATTCGTGCAAGGGATGCTGCGGGTCCTCGGGGTGTGTTTCCACTTCGTGTCATCAGCACATGGAGATGGGAGGGGTTGGTGAAAGGGCCCTTCTGCGTGGACTTTGCATGTTCTCCCCGTGTTCCCTTGGATAGCTAATGTGAGCTACCCTCACAAAACATGTAGTAGTCCTGGGCTTCAAACTGCCTCCCCTAGCCGGGACACCTGAGAGGGAGGGAAGATGTGGCTGGAATAACGTGATCCTTCCATGTGATATGTCCAGCTGGGAAAAGCCTGCTCACCTCTCAGGTTTAGAAGGAGACTTGAGCTCAGTGCAGAGGGAGAGCAATGCCCAGGACTGCAAATTAGGGTTTAAAAAAGGGGATACAAAATCATGGAATAAAAAAAAAATGAATGACTTCACATGCCAAGTCATAATGATTGAAAGGTGTTTCTATCAGCTTCACTGGGATGTACCAGCAGCTAGCTGCCTGGGAAGATGTTTTCATCTACCAGTTATCAATCATCCTTGTGAAAGCTGTGTAGCGTGGTTCTATTTCAGCAGAATTCGGCAGGTGTTACTAAAATGGTTAAAAATTATATCTTATGCATTGCCAGTTGTTAACAATGTCCCCAACCAGTATGTTGCCAGATCAGTCCCCTTCTCCATCCCCATCAATAGTGTTTTTTTCTCAAGCCTGCATAAATAGGGAGGTCGAGTCAGTCATCAGTTGATGAAACTTTTGCCAAAAGAATGAGCAGAACACAATACTCTGCTGTGGAGGGAAATATACATGTGTGTGTATTTTGATAGTTAGCTTGAACCTTTTATTTAACAGAAAAAGTAGAAAGGAAATAATTTCCAGTACCTTCAATGACTGAATATAATAAGAAAATAGTATTCTGAAGTGAATTTATTTAGAGATAAGTAAATTAAAAGTATCTCTCTATGCAAAATTGCAATGGACTCAGGTCTTTTAACATTTGCAGTGTGTAACATGGTTACTGTGCACTGTGTATCTGGTTATTTGAGCAGGATGATGCCAGATCTCATTAGAGTCCAAATGCTTGACTGTCTGCCGAAAGTCTAAATCCTCCAACTGTAAATGTATGAGGCATCAACAAGAGACTGACAACCTAAACCGTGGACTGTTGAGCAGATTAAATCTTGTATTCAGCAGCAATAAACACAGTTCTTTTTTTTTTTTTTTTTTTTAAAGCCAACAATTAGTAAAGTTTGTTCAAAAATGATTAAAAGCTGTAATTAAAATGAAGAGTTAATATAGTACAACTGTACGCCAACTTTTGTGAGCATGCTGCTGCTACAAATTCTAAATCTGGATTTTCTCAACGCATTGGAGTTGTTCAGTGAAATTAGTTCCTGTTGTACTTGTGTGTTCAGAATAGGTCCAGACAAAGTAACTAATTAAATTTTTTCCTGCCTTTTTTAAAGGCCTACTGTGTGTTCTGAAAATTGGCTTGTCGTATCTCAGTTCTGCTATTTTACGATAAAATCAACACACTTTGGAGGCCACTAAAGCACCGAATCAGACTCTTCTGAGAAATGGATGGAAACATGCAGACACTTACCAGTAAGATTTGAACAAAACATCCAAGTATAGAGATATATATAGAGAGAGATAACTTTATTAATCCCCGAAGTGAAATTCAAATTCAAAATTTTCTTCTTTTTTTTGTATATTGTTTTCATTAATTTCACTTCTGCTGTTTTATGTCTTTAATTCATGCATTGGTGTTCATCCAACAAATGTGACATAATAGAAGAACTTAAATCTCACTTTGTCATGTTAACTGGACTTCCTACTGACCTGCTACAGATTTTGCTCACCCATAGTTTTACTTCAAGGACCCTTTTTCTGGATGTAATATCGTCATCTGTATTTTGTTGCAGCTGGGTGAGGATACTTTCAATCGTGCCAAGTTGCTAAATGTTGGCTACACGGAGACCCTGAAGGACGCTGAGTATGACTGCTTCATCTTCAGTGACGTGGATCTGATACCTATGGATGACCGCAACCTCTACCACTGTTACGACCAGCCAAGACACTTTGCCATCGCCATGGACAAGTTTGGTTTTAGGTGAGATTAGACTGTTTGAACACACATCCACACATCAATCGAGAGTCAACAACTGGTCCTTCAAGTTGAGCGCAATGTGAAAGAACGAAACAAAATGCAGTTCCACAACTGACCACTAGGGGGTGGCTTCAAATGTGAGTCAATTGCCATTGACTTTTATATTAAATTGTTCAACATAAAGGAGAAATAAACATATTTATATCCTAGTGCAAACAATGGTGTGTCAACATTTCACATTCCACAATAATGAATGAGAGCTGAATTTGTTTTTGTGCCTCATCAGGTAAAATTATATAAAGCAGCACATTTATGTATAATTAGCAGCCTGGTCTTTTGACTGATGGTGGACGTGGCAAATGGATAGATGTTTGCACTTAGCACTTCTACGGTCTGGACTTCTGAGCTGTGAACGTAGATCTAACTGTAGATAGTCATTCTTATTGCAAAGAGAATTAGGCTAACAGACTGCTGTGACTGCCAAATAGGTTGAACTGGAAGAATCTCAGGATGAGTCTTAGCGAAGCAGCTACATTTGTGCTAAACAACATACGAAACAGTAGGTCCTGATTCAGACATCTGCCAGCAGCTCTGCAGCTCCTCCAACATGGTTTGGCTGAAGGAGCTGATAGACGCGGCGGATGAGTTCAGGACCCTTCTGAAGAAAACCTAAAGGAGACATCACATGAGGTCTGTCCTGTTCTTTTTATACAATCTAAGGGTGAAAATATTTTTGCGGGTGGTCCTCATGTTCAGACTTTAGTTGTGCATCACATCCTCTGTAAAAGGTCTGAGATGTAATTACTTTAATGCAAATATGCTATCGGCTGCCTATTAGAGGATTGCAGAGTGATGGCCTACAGCCTTTGTTAAGACAAACAACTACTAGAACAATGTTTAATTATAGTAAATCTTGTAATGCTTTAAAATCTTTATCTTCAGTTTAAATTTGCATGAAAATGCCCCATACTTCACTGATGCCACTGATCCATTGTGTTTTATCCAGTTTGTTTTAGTGAAGCACTGGCTGATTTTATGGTATTATAGCATTTGTGTTGCAGTTTTTCAGTTAATGAACATATCAAATGCCCAACAATTAGCCTGTCTTTATGATCAGTTATTAATTTTGATAATCATTTTTAAATTTCTTTGATTATTCCAAATTCATAGTGCCTCGCGAATTTCCTGCTTCTTCCTTTCGTACAGAATAAATGCAGGAGTTGATGATTTAATTTTGCGCTGCTGGTTCTTGTTTCATGTGAATTGGAAAGTCAAATTGTCATTTATAAGTGCTCCAAATATGAGGTTAATGAAAAAACCAAAATGCACTAAAAGAGATGAAACAAAAATAACTCTTCCAGTCAAAAAACAGGATAATTAGAAAGGAGCATAGTCTTTCAAATCAATTAAGACTGTGCTTTATTCCAAAATAATTAAGCTTTAACCAGCTTAGAGCTTCTTTGAGGTGGAAAATCTCCCAAGAGGACCTGAGCAGTGTATGGAGAGAAACATACGCCACGTGTTCTAAGTTAGGAGGACATTCTTTAGCTAGATTTGTTTAAAAGCCGTATAGCAAGAAAAGCTCCACAGCAATTAGTGATTGGGTTTTGTTTTAGTATCTTTTTACTTAATGACACCGAATCTGCCCTCAGTTATCTAAAAGCTCTGAAAGTGTTTTAACGAATGACCCAAATCGTAATTAATCAGTACAGAATCATTACAACTTTTTTCTCAGAAATTAAGATAAGAGGCAACCCATATGGTTAGTTAATGGAAGGTCAAGACTGGTTGTATTTACTGATGTGAAAATGGTATCATTGAAGAGAGCTGGTTCCCAAGGTTAAAGTGTTCAGCGTCTGATCATGCAATAAATAAACTACTGTACTGAAACATGAGATTTGAGACGCAGGAACCCACTTTCTTTGTATTTAAGTCATCAGGGGAAAAGGTTTGCAGTTTGAGAATGTGAAAACACTCACCGTTAGGGTAAAAACTGGAAAATACACTGACTGTGAAGGTCAGTTCATGTTAAGTGAAATGCTGCTCCATCACCTCAGCATCTCACAAGACTATATGTTTCTGTGTGCGTATGTGTGTGTGTGTGTGTGTGTGTGTGTGTTTTGCATTCATGTGTGTTTCAGCAG
>JBAMYA010070858.1:0-25435 GCA_037176975.1 Arrhamphus sclerolepis
CTTATTCTCTGTCTTTCAGACATCAAAACTTGGATGTCTGAGAACTATCTCTTATTGAATAATGACAAAACTGAGGTGATGGTGTTTGGTCCTAAGGCTAAAAGGGATCCAATAGCTCAGTCCCTTTCTGCTCTTGGTTTTAACTGCTCTCAGGAAGCCAGTAATTCAGGGGTGATACTAGATTTGGATCTTAGTTTTTCTAAACATTTTAAGAACATAACTAAATCAGCTCTTTTTCAGATGAGGAATATTGCTAAAATCAGATCATTTATTTCACTCTCTGATGCAGAAACTCTTATTCATGCCTTTGTTTCCTGCCACCTTGACTACTGTAATTCCTTATTTGTTGGCTTTCTCTTGTGTGCTTTATTTATTCCTTTTATTATTTTACTACTATTTTCTTTTATTATTATTTTCTTTTAGTTCATCTTATCTTGAATGTAAAGCACTTTGTAACTGTTGTTTAAAAAGGTGCTATAAAAAATAAAGTATTATTATTATTTGTAGTGCAATTGCATGTTTCAAATATCCCAAAAACAAAATTCCTGCACGGTCCAGCACCGTTACAGCACCAGCCTGCCCACGCAGCGTTCTCAGACATGGAGCCTTCAACATCATCAGGACATGTTAAGTTATTCAGACTGCTACATAATGGATGAACCATGCTGTATGCTGGGGTTCCCTCTGCTACTGAGCCCTCATGGAAGTTTTTCAGTTCAATTATTCAACAACAAACTGCAACACTAATGTCCATGTGGTTTTCAAAAGCACGGGACATTCAGATTTTTAGCATTTTCAACTTTACAGGTTTGTTTTCTGTACTTTGTAACTACAGAATTAAGCCGGAGATCTGCAGGTTTTAACAAGTTTACTTTTGTTTAGCGTTTTCCTCTTCATCTCAACTTCTCTTCCGTCAGCAAAGACGTCCACTTTGGATCTGACACTTAGTTTCATCGTCACTGATGTGTGACACAGTACTGCAAGCTGGCGGTTCTCAACTGGTGGCTCATGACCCAAAAGTGGGCTGCAGACCTGCTATCAGTGGGTCATGGGCAGAAAAAATAAAATAAAATAAACATAAAAATAAAAAGCTAAAAGGTGCATATCTGAGGTTTTTTGAAGAAAGTTGGAATGTTGTATTATTTATGTTTGTGCATGAAAGCACAGTTGAGTCATCAAAGGTACTGCTGACTGATCATTATTAATATTGTTCAGTGTGTATCCACTGATGCAGCCGCAGTTACATTAATATTCTTGTTTTCCCATGATGCACTGTTGATTTTAACTAAAATGCAGTTAACTGGGTGTAAAAGGGACGTTTTTCTCTCCAGCATCGAACTGAACCATCTTTTCGTCAAATCCATTGTAGAAGTTGAACCATTTTTGAGTCGGAGCTTGTCATTGAGGGGTGATGGTGGGACCCGAATCCAGACCAGTTGACAACCACCGATGTAAGCGAAACGCAGTTGTCTGACCGGGATGGGGATCAGGGATTTGCTTTATCTGATTTTTACCAACAGTGGACATGGATGATCACCTAGATCGGCTAGACAATACTTCTAAAGGGAAAAATGCTTTTTTTAATGTTAACAAAAGTCCTCAGGACTGATTTAAGACCAAGCACAGAACTTCCTCATATTTTAGACTTTTTAGGACCTCACGGTCACCCTAGAGAAACCACCTTCATTACTCTATAGTTCTTACTTTCTAATCTGAAAATTTCACATCTCAATTGCGTCTGATACAGAGACGTGCCAATGAAAAGCAGATGTGTACATGTGCTACTCAATGTCAATGTAACTGTTTAAATGAAGTCGTTCAGTGAGCTCAGAGAGTTGTATATTGTGACAGTTTTCGTAATCTCTCCAGCTCCTTTCACCAAAAAGTCAACGTCAAAGACACACAGTGTCAAAGTGCAGAGTCTTGCATGTGCAACATGTGCTGCATGTTGAGTGAACAAATGAAACAACTACACAATAAATGGATGCAATGTGAAGCAAGTATGCTGTAGGAAATGGGTTAAGTGCATGCACAGAAACACACAGATCATACAGCATTCATTCAAACAAGTACTACTGGACCAACAAGACGGCGAGGACACGTGGCTGCCGTGTTGCTTGCTTCACATCTCAAGCACACCTGCATACGTGACCTTCTCTCTGATTACAACTAACCGTTTAAGTCAAGTCTGTCCTTCAGGAAGTGAAAACATTTGGATGTTATAGCTGCTAATGTGTCAAATGTAATCTTCCATAATTAACCAAGGCAATAGCAAAGGAGCCACTCAGTTCAATTACATATTTAGTTCTGATTCATGGAGACTCATTCCCAAGCTTTCACAGGATAAAGCAGAATCATCTTGAAAGGCCAACTTTCCCAATGAGCATATCAAAAGTGATAACAAAACACGCCTGAACTTGCCTTGCCACAGCGAGGCTGATCCGAAATGAAGCCTTGCATTTTTACTCGAGACTCAGAGAACGGATACGATGCTCCCTTGCTGTAGCCGTTGAAACTATTCTGCATCCTCCGCACGCCTCTCACCCCTACCCCGTCTGTCTGTCCGTCTCCAGCTCCCACTCCTCGTCTCTCCATCCGGCCAGCCGACCATCTCACCTCCCTGCCTGCTGGCTTGCTCATCTGTCCGCTCCCTTGGTGGAAGGAACCTCTTAAGAACGACTCAGCACTTCTCAGACTCTGCCTTGAGCTCACATCACATGACAGGGTGGAACGCACACACTGGTGCACACACACACAAACACACACACACAGTCACATGATTTTTCAACAACAGAGCTTTTGTTCCAAGTTACTGGGGCTGCTGGTCTAGATACAACGCCCTGCCTTGTGCCCTGCCCTCCACCAACACACACAAGCACACTGATGACACAACCAGCAAATATGACCTCGAGATTTACTTTATACCCAGCTCATATCCAGACACTCACACACACACACACACACACAGGCAAAGTCCATTAAGTAGTTTAAATGTATGAACCTGCCATGAAGACTCTGATCAGGACTTGTAACTCCCCATGTGGCATTCACATTTTATGCAGTATCACAATTTGCAATCTTGACTACAATCAAATGGCATAAAAATACAAAAGCAAATAAATACTAAATAACTACATTAAAACAAAAATACTAGAATAAAGTATTGCGTGTTCAAAGCCTGTAGCCACAGTTGGTAACCTGATGATAGTTTGACTCATTTCCCTGTTCCCTTTCCTGTCTACTTCCACAGAAACTAGCAAACAAAGCGACGAGGGGCCACAGCTGTCCTCTATTCACCTCTGTAATACCAAACCTTCATGCTCAGTGTCAGTTAGGCCGCTCACAATGCAGCCCCAGTGCAAAAGAGTCACCCACCACAAACCTTCAGGGTACTGGTGGCTTAAAAGTACAGGATATACTGGCTGAGCAAAAGGCAGGCTGATCAAACATTAACCAGCACAGGCGCTTCACCGCCACAAATTCAGGCCTCTAAAGCCCTGTGCTCCTTTTTCTCCTGGGGCTACTTTACCCCAGACAATCAAAGCCGAAGATTCCTGCAGCCACTGAAGCAGACTGCACTTGGAAACAAAACACTGCTACGCAGGAGGAACAAATACACAAAGTTTCAGGAGGAAGCACCTTTAGCAACAAGAGGGAATCGTTAAAGCGATACATTGTAGTCGATGATGAAACATTGTCTGGCTTTCGCCATCTCCCATCCCTCTTACCAGCAAACACCAAAGTAACTTTGGACTCCGGTCCCGGTCGTCTCTTGCAACAGCTGCGTATGTCTGGTACTATGTCACATGTCAATAACGAAGGAGCTGCAGTGGACATCATGGCAGCAGTCACTAAGAGACCCAAGAAAGTACAGATGGAAGAGGAATACTAAACGAATCAGGAAAAAGGTCAGCTTCAAGCCCGTAAAGACCATTTCACCAAGTATCTTTGATCTCACAAAGCGCTCCTGATAGTGGTAGAAATGTACAAAATCAATAAATACCAAGTCAGAATCTTGAATTGATTAATTGATTGATTCTAGTAGCTATGATGATTCAGAAGAGAAGAGCGAACCAACCAACAGGAACGCACCATGAAATGATGCAGGCATCAGTGAGTCTACACAGCACAGTAGCCTAGCAACATCATTTTAGTTTCTTTTTCAAAGCACATGAATATCACCACGGCAAACATTAACTTTCAACTCACCGCCACATCATTAGCAACCTGAGGTTTGTAACCTGCAGAAAATCAATTATCCACCGACTTCACATCATGCATTGTGGATTGTATTAATCTTATAAGACTGTAAAAATCAAACCTGGCATAAAGCAAATCGTACTGTGTGACCTGTTAAATAAATCATTATTAAATAAATTGTGTTCCGTACAACTGGCTGCTATGAACAGAGTTGTGAAGACATGACTGAAGATGGAGCTGTTATACTGGATCTCTGAGGTGATTTGACAGAAGCAAGCCACAGACATTTCATTAAGTCCATAATGTCTGTTTTGAAACTGGGTGAAGAGAATATCTTCTGGTTCCAACAAAACTAAATAGAAGAAAGAACCAACCAACCAACCAACCAACCAACCAACCAACCAACCACCTGTTTCTCCAGCACGGAGTCACCCACTCACCTGTAGGTTGACTGTGAAGGTGCTAATCCCGAGAAATCCTGGCAGCACCTCTGATTCATACAAACAGATCCAGCTCGATAAAGATGACAAACACCTGCCGGAACAGGTGGCTTACAGAATTAAAGACATGTTGCTTGTCGACGTTTGCTCTTCAGCTCAGGCGCTACGACGTTTCAGCTTTATTTATTTATCTATTTATTTTTTAAAGGCGACGCGGTGTCAGTGAACGTGAGCAATTGACAATATTTTTTCAACCAAAAAGGGACAGCTGGCAGCAACTGAGCTGAGGCAACGTTAGCATTCAGACGAAAAACACGCTGAGCGAAGCGGAGCCACAATGAACCGGGAGGCGAAGGGCTGCGAGGTCAGCGAACCCACGGTGGAGCCCCGCCGCTCGGCTCCCTGCTGGTCGGCAAGCGACCCCGCTGGTCCTCAGTGAGTTGGCTAGTGAGAGCTCTCTGTTTTTGTGTTTTATTTGTATGTATGTGTATATATATAACTACCTCTCCTTCCTTCTCCTCCTGTCACGGGTCGACCCAGAGCCTGCCGCTCCTGCCGCCGCCTGTCAGCCTCCTGAGTCCCGCAGCTGACGGGCGACCTCCGCCGCTTTAGCCGCCGTTAACCGTTAGCGGTTACTTCCACGAGCCTCGGAGCTCCCAGATAAAGCCGACTAGGGGGCAGCACGGCTGGATAAACTAGCCCAGTCGCGTTCACTGGTTCTGGTTCTGCGGCTCTAACGGAGGCTGGCTCTGGTGTTGGTTTTATTCCATTTGTTGAATCGAAGTCCTCGCGTGACGTCACGCAGCGAGATAAACAATCCGTGCTCAGTGGGGTTAAAAAAGTAATATAATTAAAATTTTATTAACTAAAAACAAAAACACTGTTCTTATATCCGAATATTTAAAAGTCACAATAATAGAAAAACTTTGTTTAAACTGATAACATAAAGTCTATTAAGCTCACCCATGTGGATTAAAAATTCTTTTTATATAGGCTATATATAATTTTTTTTTTTTTTTTTTTTTTTTTCAAAAGGGTCAACCTTTTTGAAGTTTACTTTAAATACTTTGACAGTAATGACATCAGTAGTTCAGGATCAAACCTACAACCTTCGGGAGGTATTTTTTGATCTTCTGTATGTTGTTAAGTTACTCCAAAAGAAGGATTTAGATTTACATTCACATTTTCATGTTTATGGTCATCATCCAGCTTCTGCACCTGACTTCTGCTAGCTTCATCAGCCACTTCATATTATCTTGTAAAGTATCTTGTAAGTAATTTACACAGATGTTGAAGGTCTATGCCATGAGGGGGAAAAAAAGCAACCCTAACCCATGATGCTCCCTCCACCATGCTTCACCATTGAACTGATAGTTTTTATTATATTAAGCTTGCCCTTTTGCTGCATAAATAGTGTTCTTCCTGAACAGTTTGACTTTTGTTTCAGCAGGCCACAAAGCATTTTTGCCAGAAGTGTTACTGATTATGGTGTGCTTCTACAAACACGCTGCCTGCTAGGGACATATGTATGAATTGAACTGAAGATGTTTCACTTCTGGTGATGTCCTCAAACCTTTAGCTGCTACTTGTGGGTTCTTCACCTCATTAAAGATTTAGCTTGGAGTCATGTTGCCTGGGTGCCCACTTCTATGAAGAGTCACCACAGAACTGAAACATCTCCATTTATAGACAGTTTGTCTAACTGTGGACTGATGGGATGCCTAAACATTTACAGCCTTAAGCTACTCATCATGTCTTCAGAGATCTGTTTGTGAGGCCTGCTTCACATCAGCTGATGCTTTATGAATCAAACAGCAAACTTAAAACTTCTTATGAAATGAACCAAACCACAAATTATAGTTTATCAGCTTAAGCACAGCTTGTCTGTTCACTATTGTGACGTACATAAAGTTCAGGTCATGTTTTATGGCAAATTGATTAAAAAAAAAAAAAAACCTGCTAATTCACACATTTTGTCTCCACTAATACAATTCATTATCTTGCAGCTTTAGACTTTTAGCTTTTCCAAGTATTTGCACACTTGGTACCATGAGATTTGAAAATAAATCACATTCTCAAAGAGTTTTTAAGGCTACTTCTGCTGGCTTCCTGTCCATATGACTATCTTAAAGATTAAAGAAACATCCTGGTTTAACTGCACACAAATTAGTTCATCTTCCTACACAATGATGCTTCAAAAACAGTAACTTTGGTTCTTTTCATGCTGAATATTTGTAATTAAGTATTCTTACATTGTTTTATTGGGACTTTTACTGAAGTATATTTTATGGACCAAGTGACGTTTGTGCTGATTGTCATTATCATCATTGCACACCAAAATCAGTTCATTTATCCACCACTTTATTTAAAATTTCAGCACATTATGACACAGAAATTGTTTGCACTGTAATTCACCAAATAAAACAGACATACTCTCCATAAATTGTTTATGCAGTTCTAGAAGAAAAATATTAAAAACAAAGCCTCTGTCTACATTTATACATTTTTACTCTCAGTATGTCGTCATGGATATGAGATGATAAAAACAAGTTGTTACAGAACAGTATGTGTGTGCTTGTTTTGTATATACACCTTTAAATATTGTCTCAGTCTGTACATGTTTGACTCTGATGATTTCTAATTTTCATTAAATCAATTTTCTTTTCTATTGTATTATAGAGCTGTTTTTTTGTTTTTTTGTTTTTTCTTACTGGTTTCAATCAATATGTTCCCATTGATCTATTAGTATGAGAACAGAAACACAATAAAGCATTTTTTTCACAAAGATAGCTTGTTCTGCATGTAACAAAACCTAAATATTAGACATTGAAAAAGCTTTACAGTTACATTTGCAATTTATTAAAGGGTTAAACGCTTTTCTAGTGATCTTAGCGGGCAAAAGGATCAGCGACACCAAAACACACAAGATAAATGTTATTCATATTGACATAACGTTGACATGATCTTAGCGTGTTATATTTAAGTGGTGTTCTTTCTTTCCAAAAGACTTGGGCCACTGTGTAAAATGTAAATACAAACAGAATGCACTGATTTGCAAATATATATATGTGTGTGTACACACACACACATATATATATACATATATATATATATATATATATATATATATAATATGAAATATATTAAAAATCCAGATTTGAAAGTGGAACATTTTATTTAAAGTTTTATTGTAGCAATATGTTGAAAAATTAAAATAAAACAAAGGGAATGGGAACAAGACGGTGGAAAAGAAAGTGGCACCAATGGCGGATCCAGGATTTTTATGACCAATGGGCCTCGAGAAGTCAAATTTCTCCCAGAGAAACCAAATATTTGTCCAACATCCTTGTAAATAAGAAAAAATTGGACAGATCCAATCAATTTCATAATAAAGTTTCTCAGGATAAAATAGAGTATATTTTACGTAGAATCTGGAGAAACATCTGTGTGCATGGGCCAATAAAAAAATCATTCAGTCTGCATGAAAAACAAGCATGATTTTGCTATCAAAATTATTGCATCAGAAACACTTCAAGAAGGTTTTCCATCCTTGAAACAGGGCAAAGGTCAATCACATAAAGAAGACACCATATGTGAAAATGACCTGGAAATGCTACTATTTTGTCGTTGTTGCTTTTAAAATTGGTCCAAGTTTATTTAAAATGGACTGAAGCAAAGCAGTCTGTGGTCAGACAGAATTTGACATCCTTTTTTTGGAAACCACCAACGCCAGAGTGGGACAGTCTGGTTCTTTTACTGGTTTGGTGGATTGGTGCCTATGGAATCGATCAATTTGCACATCTGTAGAGGAAACATCAGTGCTGAAATGAAAATGTATATGTAGATTTCAGAAAGAAAAAAAAGAACATCTGCTCCCATCAGGACAGCTGGGAAGACCTTGCATATTTTCAGCAAGACAATGCTAAAGCACATACTGCATCCATCAGAACAGCATGAGTCTGCCATAAAACCCCAAATCAGGCAACGAAGCAGTTACAAGCCTGAATCAGACATGAATGGGACAACATTCCTCTCCCAAAACTCCTCCCTTCCCAGATGTTTACAGTCAGATGTTAAAAGAGGAGGAGATGGCTTGGTCAATTGTTTTCCTGCAGTCCAGGTTTTTCACCAGCTGAAAACATTTCCTGCATCATGAACTAAGTAACACAACAAAGACAACTCAGGACGGCCAGCGTATCTCAAACATGGTGACTCTTTCTCTCCCAAAACTTCAGAAACAGGCCTCCTCTGTTCCCAGACACAAATGCAGTGTTGCTAAAACAAGAAGAGATGCCACACAGCGGCAGACTTCACCCTGTCTCAACTTAGACATGTCTCGGTACCGTTAAACTGAGGAAGAAAAAAAAGATGAGGTTTTCTTTGTTATTTTGCAAATAAAACTTGGTTGAGATTTGCACATCACTGCATTCTGTTTTTCTTTTTCTTTTTTATTTCAGCGCCCCAACGTTTTTGAAATTGAGATTGTAGAAATACACTACCGGTCAAAAGTTAAAGAACACCACTCATTTCTCCCTCTTTCTTTTGTTGAAAATGATGCAGTTTAATGTCTCATTGTGCTCTGAAATGAAAGCATAGAACAAATCAACAAATGAACTTTAAAAACAGAGTTTATCAAGTAACTTGACTCAACATGTTTGATTTGTTCTCTGACAAAGTTGTTTTTTGTACGATACTGAAATGTACTTTATTTCTAGTTTTGGGAAATATGTTGTTGTTTTTTTTAACCTCTGAAAGTTCACTAGTTACCTTTATACAATTTTGAGTTATTCATCAGACTTGAACTTAAAAAAAAAACTGTGAGAATTGTGGGGTTCTTAAACTTTTGACCAGTAGTGTAAGTACAATAAAGGTTAACGCTCTTAAAGACGTGTTTTATGAGAAAAGCAGCAAAAATAAATAAAATAAAAAATACATCTGCTTATTTCTCATATGAGCTGAAATAACTGAACAAATTGTATAACAAACGTCAAACTATCACAGTATTACAACTTGAACAAGCCATTGCCTACTGAAACACATTTAAACCTCAGCTAGTCATGAAAGATTGTGCAGCAGCGCCCCCTATAGGATAAGAGACACAGTGGAACGCCTGATAACGCAGACAACACGTGACACTTCTAAATCTGTGACCCCTTCTTGTCTAGTTGTTGTCACCCGGTTTGACTGCGAGCTTTCGTGGAAGGCACGCTGTCTGTCACGACTGAGCTGTCACCACCGCCATGGTCTCTGTGGATGCAAGAAGAAAGAACAACTTTAATGTGTGAGACTGAAACAAGGCAGTGAGGAGGGGTCACCTGTTCCCTACCAGGTCTTAAAATTAAATCAATAAAACTTTACTTGAACAGCAGCATATATTACACAAGGTATTTATTTAAGAAAAAACAAGATAAGATGCAGAAGCATTGCATAAGTTCAACCTTACTGCCACTACAGGAATTAAGAGGGTAAGTATCACAGCTGGAAGCTGCTAATCAGATTTTATTTTCAGCACTTTACTGGTCTGGAGCATTCAATGTGTGTGTGTGTGTGTGTGTGTGTGTGTGTGTGTGTGTGTGTGTGTGTGTGTGCCACAGGAGGAAAGACATCCGCCATTATCTCAGAGAAGAAAATGCTGCTGCCCATCAACGGGGGAAGGGTTATAACACTACTAGAGATTATTTTCCAGAGGAAGAATATTTAAGACATTTGCCAATCTCCCCAGAAGTGACTGCCATGTGGTATGAGAGAAAACAATTGCTGACTACTCTTACTTTGCTCCTCCACCAGCGAAGACTCCTCCTTGGATTCTTGGGTAGCATCCACGTCTCTCTGAGAGACCACATCCTCTTCTGTAACAGGAGGTGGCGCCACTTCGTCTCCTTCTAGTGGAGCAGAATGGCAGGCGTGGAAGGGTTCTGTGTCATGCACTGGAGCAACAGCAGATTCTGGTTCTGCTGGTACTAGAACCTCCAGGTCCGGCCCGTTGGAGGCAGCTGCCAGCTGAGCCGTGTCCACAGCTGCTTCAACTGTCTCCTCTGCTGATGCGTCTCCAGCAGCCATCATCTCTACTAATGATGTCTTGTCCCCTGAAGCAACATCAGCAGTGGCCTCCTCAGCAGCTTCCTCAGCAGGTGCAGCCTCCTCAGCAGGTGCAGCCTCCTCAGCAGGTGCAGCCTCCTCAGCAGGTACAGGCTCCTCAGCAGGTGCAACTTCCTCAGATGAGGCCTCTGTCAGGGAGATGGCCTCCTCAGGTGAAGCCTCCTCTGTGGGAGCAGCATCTTCAGACAAAGCCTCCGCAGAGGAAATGGCCTCCTCTGTTGCAACTTCAGGTGGTGCCACCTGACCTTCAGCGTCAGGCTCCTCCACTGTAGTGGTTTCCTCAGGAGAAGCAGCAGCCACCTCCTCTTCCAGTGCTGCAACAGGAGCAAGGGTCTCCCCTGTCATCACTTCTTCAACCGCTGGAGCTTCCAGGTCTTCTGCAGCTGCTTCCTCAGCCTGGGTAGACTTCAGCTCCTCCTCATTCCCAGCGACAGCTCCCTCTTCAGATGCTTCCAGGAACTCGTCCTGTGTGGAACTCAGTCCCGTTCCATTGCCCTCCATTTGCTGCACGGCTTTCACCAGGCTCTCTTCACCAACAGAAGCTGCTGCAATCTCAACTGTTGAGCTGGCCAGGATCTTCACAGCAGCGAGCAGATCTGACAGTCAGAGCAACATGAAGCAATAGTCAACACAAGTATGGAATTGTTCAAGCCAAAATATGTTGTTTACTTTGAGCTGAAACAAATGCCTGTCTAACCCTCCAGTGGAGTGAAAACCTGATTTACAAAATAAAGAAAAAGCATGAGAATCACTTGGATGCAACTAGTTTTCTGCATTAACTGTCCATAAAATGAGATTTAATCTCCATATAAGTGACAATAACAGGCTATGTTGATAAGTTTCTGTGTCTTTATTGAACACAATCTTATGTGTGTTAAATATTCACAGTGCTGGAAGAAAAAAAATAGTGAACCCACAGACTTATGACTTCAAAGAAATCCATTCAAAGTCACTACTTTTTGAGTCAACGGAATGAGTGTGGAGTTGTGGTTTAGAGCTCCTTTGATGACGTACTCAAGAATTTTAAATTTGCCTTCCACACAAAGCATCCACTGATGCAAACCACGCCTCAAGATTAGTTGATCTGCATGAGGCTGGACAGGCATAAAAAAAACATTTAAAAAATCATCTCAAAGTGTTTTGGGCATCCACCAGTCACCTGCTACTGCCTACTCTACTCTGGAAACTCTAGAAGTTCTTCTCAGCCAAGAAGATCCCCAAAGGCGCAACAATATCCTTAGATAGTGAGAGGGAGGTAATGAAGAACCCACAAGTAACGGCTATAGGTTTGAAGACTTAACTGGAACTGACAAACATCTGTGTTCATGAATCTAGCATATGTACGCTGTAAAATGTCATGGCAGGACGCCACAGGGGAAGCTGCTGCTCTCCACCAAAAAAAAGTCTGAGAAATCCATGATGCTACAGGGAAAATGAACCGTGGAGCGATGGAATCAAAAAGAAAACAAAAATTAATTGTTCAAGAAGAATAAAGGTTTTCCAACATCAAAACATCATTCCAAAGGTGAAGTACGGCAGCGGGAACATCATTATTTGGGTTTCACTCAGCTGGGGATGGTGCTTCTGGCCTCACAACACGCAGCACACTCAGGTCTGGGATATACCTGCAGTTTGACTGCTTTTGTGCACCAAACCATCTGCTTAACGAATCTTTCTTACTTCCGTACTACACAGGCAGAGTGTGTAATACTGGAGCTCTCCACTTGGGGGCAGAATGCAGAGTCAGAGTCAAAAATACAACCAAGAAGTGAGACAGAAGAAGTTATTCTTTTATTTTTGTAGTGGTCACAGCCAGAAAAAAACACCACCAGCATAAGTGGAGATGTTATGCTGGACCATAAATTTGATGTCATCAGGATAGGAGCTGGTCTCTTTTTACCAGTGTGAGAAATTGGAAAAAAAATGTATTTTTTAGAGTTCCTTTGGGAATGTTTGGTAACATGTTGCATCAACACCACACACAGCTAGCAGTCGCATATAAAGGCCATAACTGCACAGGAGCTTTGTGACAGCTCACCTGTGGTCAGCTGTTGCTCTGACCTACACTAGACCCTCCAGTCGTCAAGTGGATATTGCATCTCGTGCACATCATACGACACATACATGACGTGCACGACCAACAAACTAATGTAGTGATGCGTTCACATTATAAATGGTATGTATACCAAATAAGCCATATGCTTAGAATGACTCCATTAGTGGAATTAATGTAATTTCGTACGACAGCGTCAGAACCTGCATCACTTGCCAAAGTTTACCAAAATATCCTCCAGTATGTCGTCAGGGTTTTTGTACGTCAGCTGAGGGTCAGCAGAGGTTTGGTGACGCAGCAGGACGACGAGACAAATAGAGGGGAATTCAGAACAAAGTAGCTTCAGAAAAAGAAAATTTGTGTTTAGGAGTGTCAGAACTGTTTGCACCAGACATCCTACAAATGTATCTGAGCTAAGGATGTTCTGGAAAGACGCGTCATTGTCACCCATCAACTCCAAGGGTTCACTTCCTTCTTCCTCCAGCGCTGTGAATAATAACGGGTGTCCTCAATAAAGATAATTATTCCTACATTATCTACAATAAAGACTTGGATCAAGATCCGATCACATTTGATAAATTAATCCAGAAAACCACTACATTCCAAGGGGTTCAAACTTTTGCTAACCACTCTATATTTGTGATAATATAATTTAAGAATCAAACTTACCTTGATCGGGGGTCAGTCACTGGAAGCTCTACAGTCACCACAGCTTCAAACACTACAGGAGAATACCCGCCCAGTTCATGCTCCAAGTGACCTTTTAACAGACCAAGAGTTCCCTCAAACATCAACTGTCCATCAGCTGCATAGTAATGGATGCTGGTTCATGATGGGATGCTCTTTGAAATCCTTTACAGTGACAGGTGGGCCTCAAACACTGCATCCTTCCTCTGCTGGCGTGATTTAGATTTTATTTTGCCTTCTTAAATACCTTTGATTTGGTTGTGTGGACATAACTAATCACTCAGTTCAGTCCTAACATTTAAGTTGGGGGTGTCCAAACTCCAGTCCTCAAGGGCCTCTGTTCTGCATGTCTTCTGTCGGGTTCAAACTAAACAATTTTGGCTGTTTCAGACAAATTTTTTTTTTTTTTTTTTTTTTAAATCAGTCATTGTAACTAAGAAATGGTGGTGGTAGATCTCACAATGAGACATGAGATCTCACTCAGGCATGCAGGACGGCGGCCCCTTAAGGACTGGACTTAGACCCCACTGCCATGCTCGAATCAGGTTCAGAAACATCGACCTCTTTTCTGGGATGAATCTCCTTCAAAATGTTCTGAGGCGAAGTAGAAAACTGTCCTGTGGTCAGACTAGTCGAAATGTGAGATTCTTTGTGGAAACCCATGGATGAAATAAGTACAGCATGAACGCAGCTCTACGCTGCTTGTTCTTAGATGATAGCACACAGAACTCTGATTTCAGAGCTGGAGGTTGGAGCATGAACGTGGCACCAAGAGGACGAGCAGCATTTCTGCAGGATTCAGGGGTTCCTATACTTAAAGCCAGGGTATGTGGTTTCTGGATTAAGTCTCATCAGTTAATATTAGAAACAAAAAGACAAAACAATAAAACAGAGTTAGCTCCTCTCTCTCCCAGTTTTCCCTGAGAAATTGCAGCTAGGGAGGAGAAGAAGAAAAAGAAAAAAAACCTGCTATATTTTACCTAAATTAAATATTAAATTCAGAGAAACAAATCTTCTGCCAAAGCCACATTTTTCAATTACAACAACAACACTGCATTGATCCATCAGAACTTGGACTTTATTGAAACACTTCAAACTTCCCAAGCCAAGAATGTTTTATTCCACTCTTTAACTGCATTAGTCACATTTTTTAATGCCCAAACAGAGACAAAATAACTTTTGCAGTGTTCCCTGAAAGATGAGTTTCACAGTAAAGAGGAAAGAGACAACAGGAGCGGCGAACACCAGTGGATCCAAACTTGTGTAGCTCTAACATCGTAACACAGGCGAGTGATGAAAGTGGAGTCAGAATCGATTGTGTGGAAGGTAAAGAAACAAAATAAGGAATTATATTACTGCAGACTGGAGACGAGGAGCCAACTGGTCTTTGGCCGATAAGTAAAAGTAAGAAGCGACAGAAACGAGACCGAACGTCTGGAACGGGCTGCATTCGTTCGTTACGCTCAGGCTTTTAGAAAAGGAAACAGATGCTGGAATGTCTTAAGGCCTCTTAAACTCTCTTTCTACAAAAAACACCTTGGTCAATACGCTTCAGTACAGTAGCCTGACCATCGCTGGGACCTGTTCTGGTTTTGATTATGACAGAAAAACACAGTTTTAGACTTTTAAACCACAACACTGCGGCGTTAAATCTGAATGTTGGTGACAGGTAAGGAAAGAAAAACTCTGGAAAACTGGACTGATGAACCCCTGACTTGTATTTATTAACCAACTGGAATGATGAACCCTTTTCCCTTTATTTGGAAGAACACAAGCGGAGCGTACGTTGGGGTTCACGAGTCCTTTTTTCCGGACGTCAGGGATTTAAGAAACAACACGTCTACCTCCAAAGCTTTTCTCTGGGAGAATTACGAACTACTGCAGCTTTACGCAGCCACTTCTGCAGCAGGGGCAGCCTCAGTTTCAGCCTCAGGGGCAGAAGGGACAGTCTCTAAATCAGCAGGGGGGGCGGGAACGACTTCATCTACTGCTGCCGTACCGGAGCTCTCTGCTGGGGTCTCTGCGGGCGCCTCCACGGCGACAGCGGCTTCTGCATCAGCTTCAGGAGCCGCCTCTTCTGCAACGGAGGTGGCGGCTTCCTGTTCGACCACGGGCTCGGCTGCAGCCTCGGTGACGGCCGCCTCCGGCGCCACGGCGATGGCTTCTTCAGACGCGGCCTCGGCGACGGGTTCAGCAGAGATCTCTGCTACCGGTTCTTCAGATGAGGGGACAGACTCCACGACAACCTCATCAGATGCTGCTGCTGTTGCCTCCTCTTCTGCTGGAGCCGGCTCTGCTGCAGGAGCTGCAACCTCTGCTACTTCAGCTGGAGGAGCTGCAGATTCTGAAACACACAAAGATAAAACTTTAAAAAGGTCACAAGGGCTTAGAGTTTATTACCACATGATCCAGCTTTCTTAATATATTTCTAGTTTTTTTTTTCTGTTTAGTGTCGGTGTCACAGTTGAGGTCCCATGACACACTGCAGGTTTGAGCTGCTTCAGCATTTCAATGATTTCTTTTCAAATTAAGACATTTCAAGGGTGTTCATGCTGCATTTTGAAAATAAAATGCAGTTTTTCTAATTTAAAGTGCGCAGAAATTGCACATTTCTGTGTTGTGTACCGCATCATTAGATGCAGACAATAATTAACATCTCGAGTTCACTAATTTGTGTCAATCTTTGCTGGATAATTTGACCGATTAATAATTGTAAATACCCAACTCTTCCACCAACCACGTCATCCATACGGAGGCGTCATCTGATCATTAGAAACATCATGAGCAGAGACCTCCGTCAACAGGTTGTGTGGGATCAGCAGCTTAGGTCCCAGAGGTTTAAAAAAGGTAAAGCAGCTGATTTACTTTCTTAGAGTGTCAACATAATGAGTAAAGTGACGGCTAATCATCAGCGGGACAGAAATAACTTCTCACCTCAGAGAAGATGTCAGTTACCAGCTGTTGGTTTGGTCCCAGCAGCGAAAAACTCTTAAATGCCTACGACTCTCAGAGTCAGGAATATTAAAGAGAGATAAGCTTTAAAAGCAAAAAGCAAAAAAAAAAAAAAAGCCCAGCAACTTTGAGTTATGCGTTTAATTCGTTTCATGACAGAGCTCGTCAGTTGAATAGCTCGAATGTCAAATCAACATTCCCCATTGAAATGAATGGAAATCCCATTAATCCGTTCCATGTCCCCCTAAAAAACCACAATTTCCTCATTTTCACCTGCAACGCATTTCCATAAAAACTCAAGGAGGTTTGTTTAATCTTCCTTTCACAATGTTTTGGAAATGAGTGAAACAGGTGTCGTCGTAGCGCAGCCGCATGACCAGTTGCAATTTTTTCTGGGTGTTAATTTTAAATGAACTCAGGAAGTTTGGCTGAACAAAAAAAAACAAAAAAAAACAAAAACCCAAAACACAGGGGATCCAGGGGCACAGTGGCACAGCAGGTAGCACAATCGCCTCACAGCTAGAAGGTCCTGGGTTCAACTCCCACAAGGGGATGCTGTGTGTGCTGGGGGTGTGTTTGTGTCTCTACATCATCAGCATCCTGGGTGCTGTTGACTCTTCCACCAACCAAAAGGGCTTTCAAGCAGGGAGGATCCGGCTGGAATAATGTGATCCTTCCATGCGGTATGTCCAGCTGGAGAATCCCCAATCCCCAGGTGTAAAGAAGGGGCCTGTTCATTCCTCAGGTATAGAAGGAGACAGGTATTGGGGTTGGCAGAGGGAGTGCAATACTCAGTACTGAGCACTGGGTGGAAAAATGGGGGGGGGACACAGGAGACACTTTCTTGATCAGGTGAAGTGAACAAGTGAGATGCAGGATGCTGGCCGGATTCACTCACTAAACCAACTAGGGGTGGCATGTCTGAAGCTTCACAACTCCTGACTGAAATTTCTGCTCAAAAGTCAAAAAAAAATAATTCAACAGAATGACAAAAAACTTGTATGTCAGGACACTTAACTGCCTCTGTGTCCCTGCACTTAAGCAACATTATGCTTGTCAAGTGTGCCAGTCTGTCCCTTATTGGCACCGTCTCCAGATCCACTATGTCACGTCTCCTCTTGCAGTTGAACAGAACCACACACCAGCACCAAATATACACTATATTTCCAAATGTATTCACTCACCCAACCAAATAATTGAAATCAGATGTTCCAATCCCTTCCTTGACCACAGGTGTATAAAATCCAGCACCTAGGAATGCAGACCGTTTCTGCAAACGTTTATGAACAAGCACGGTTCTGTGATAGGATGCTACCAACAAGTTCAGTTACGAAGTTTCCTCACTCCTACTTGTTCCACAGTCAACTGTCAACAGTGGTATTATAAACAAAGTTGAAGCGACTGGGAATGACAGCAACTCAGCCATGAAGTGATAAAGAAACGTAAACTGATGGAGCGGGGTCAGCAGATGCTGAGGTCATAGTGCGCAGAGGTCACCGACTTTCTGCAGAGTTAATTGCCACAGACCTCTAATCCTCATGTGGCTTTCAGATTAGCTCAAGAACAGTGCGTAAAGAGCTGGAATGTGTTTCCATGGTGATCAGCTGCATCCAAGCCATAAATCACCAAGTGCAATGCAAAGCATCAGATGCAGTGGTGTAAAGCAGCCACCACTGGACTCTAAAGCAGTGGAGACGCCTTCTCTGGAATGATGATTCACACATCTCCATCTGGTAATCTGATGGATGAGTCTGGGTTTAATGGTTGCCAGGATGACGGTACTGGTCTGACTGTATTTTGCCAGGTGTAAAGTTTAGTGGAGGTGGGATTATGGTGTGGGGTTGTTCTTCAGGATCTGGACTTGGCCCATTAGTTCCAGTGAAAGGACCTCTGAATGCTTCAGCTGGACCATTGCATGCTCAAAACTTTGTGGGAACAGTTTGGAGATGGTCCCTTCCTCCTCCAGCATGACTGTTCACCAGTGCACAAAGCAGGTCCATAAAGATCTGGATGTGAGAGTTTGGTGTGGATGAACTGGACTGGCCTTCACAGAGTCCTGACCTCAACCTGAGAGAACACCTTTGGGATGAGACTGAGAGCCAGACCTTCTGGTCCTACATCAGTGTGACCTCACAAATGCACTTCTGGAAGAACGGTCAAAAATTCCCATCAACACACTCCTGAACCTTGTGGACAGTCTTCCCAGAGGAGTTGAAGCTGTTACAGCTGCAAAGGTGGAGCAAGGTCATATTGAACCCTGTGGATAAGAACTGGATGAACTGAAGTTCATACGTGAGTCAAGGCAGGTGAGCAAATACTTTTGGTAACACTAAATTGCCAAAAGTATTCGCTCAGTGTTAATGATAGAAGATTGTGCTATGTGATCTAACATTTTAAAATGCCCGACTCTTCCACCAACCACGTCATCCATACGGAGGCGTCATCTGATCATTAGAAACATCATGAGCAGAGACCTCCGTCAACAGGTTGTGTGGGATCAGCAGCTTAGGTCCCAGAGGTTTAAAAAAGGTAAAGCAGCTGATTTACTTTCTTAGAGTGTCAACATAATGAGTAAAGTGACGGCTAATCATCAGCGGGACAGAAATAACTTCTCACCTCAGAGAAGATGTCAGTTACCAGCTGTTGGTTTGGTCCCAGCAGCAAAAAACCGTTTTAAATGCCTACGACTCTCAAAGTCAGGAATATTAAAGAGAGGAGATAAATTTAAGAAGTTTGAAAATAAAACAACCATGAACAAAACCAATGTGGTCAGTATTATCATGCAACGTGTATTTGTAAGAGAATGATCAATCACCAATTCTCAGTCACCGGCGATGAAATGATAGTCATGTGCAGAGGTTGGACCAAGTCTTTAGACTTGACTTGACTGTCTTTACTTGGGACTTGAGGACAAAGAAACTTTCCTTTTAACAGCAGTGCAACTGATAGACAGCATAGTATAAGAGCAGCTCCCACTGTTCTTTGTGCAACTTCAAATGTTGAACAAAGCTGGAAGTTGTTCTATCTCCTCCTGTGATCTTTGATCTTCATGTTTTGCATTTTACAGTTTGTTTGTTTTTTAAAAAAAACAAACAAAACAACTACTTTGTAGTTTAAGTGTGAATTCCTGCACATTTTTTCAATAATACATGCATTTCAAATATCATGCATTTCATGCAACAGCAGTTAATAATCAATTTAATCTCTGTGCATCAAAAACTTTCTGCTGTTGCTTTGTATTCTGGAAATTTTTGCTCACTGATTATACGGAGATATGGCTGCAGGAACATAGTCAGGACTCCAACATGTCTCTACCTGGCGTTCAGACGACACAGACAGAAAGAGACTGCAGACAGACTGGTAAGAATAAAAGAGGAGGGACTGCAGTGCCTGTTAACAACAGATATCATCCTGCACATGTAACTGTAAAGGAGTCTCTGCACCCTTGACACTAAAGTACTGATTTTGAGTTTTTGTCCATGTTGTCTACTCAGAGTTCACTGGTTTCAGCTGCCAACATTGCATGTGATGTCATTAGTTTAACCGTTTCCAGGCAACAAGCACACCCTTGTACATTCATGGTGATCTCCAAAGATTTAAGCACATCTCCGGCTATTAAAGTTCTCTTT
Source organism: Arrhamphus sclerolepis (assembly GCA_037176975.1). Lineage (NCBI taxonomy): Eukaryota > Metazoa > Chordata > Actinopteri > Beloniformes > Hemiramphidae > Arrhamphus > Arrhamphus sclerolepis. Next base: position 20,061 of record JBAMYA010070858.1, read on the forward strand.
CCAGCCAACACTCAAAGGGGCGAGCTCTCGTTTGTTGTAAAACTATCTGACCGGGTTATCCGAGCCGGTTTCTCATCCACACTGAGTAGCTTTAGGCCGAGAGCCATGATCTCTACGCTGAATCGGCAAATAATTTGCAGACGCAGATCCAAGCAGACAGGCATGATAATGCTATTGAGAGTGGTCTTTCTACCATGAGTGATTTGGGTGGTGCAGCCAGAATCTGCTCTGAAAGACATTCAGATCTTCTGTTTCCATTCCCGCTGCACTCGCTCTACACGTTCAGTTTGAGCACTGGTCTCCTGTAAATCTAATAACACTGAAGGTTTCAGTGTCACACCAGAACAAGGACCCTGGTGTTTATCTGTTGATCGCTAGTAACATTTATGCACCACTTCCTACATGGCAAAGGTCTAATAACATTATTAAATCCAGAATCTGGATGGTTTTTTTTTTCTTACTGTACTTCAGCCAAAGTAAATCAGAAAAACTTCTCCTGCTGGTATTGGCAGCTGCACTCTACTCTTTTATTCCAGCAGGATGAGACGAGCTCCTATATAATACATGATTTCTGCAGCCGTAGAAGATTACATCTCATACTGTGTGATTTGCATTTACTTAATGTTGGTCATGATGTCCAGAGTGGTGTGATGAAATGTTGGTGATGATGATGCAGAAGTGGGTCATCGGTGTGCGCTGACAACATGAAACATGTCATAACAAAACTGCAGCGGTGCAGAATTTACATGTGCTGATAATGGAAAGAATGGTGAAAGAGAAGAATGCGATCCCAGTCATGATTAGGGTCAAGAGGCCAATTTGGGACTTATTTTTCTTTGCAACTGGTGCTGCCTTGCATTAATTACTGCATCATTTTAAGTCGCATTTGTAATTGGCAAGTAAGTAAATGGAGTTGTATGATTTCTGAAATCGCCTTTGGTTGTAAGACCGATGCGACGGCCGTCAACCGCTCAGACTGTTGGACACAGGACGGCTGATCTTCCTCAAAGACAAACGTATCCCCACAACTCTTTCACGTCACTGATCACCTGCACCAGCCCTAAATCGTGTTTGATATTGGCGCCTACAGGGATGGAGGTAAACAGAGAAGCCAAGTGAAGCAACAGATCAGGGTTTTCTGTTTTCTAGAGCTGGGATTTGCTCGTTACTGTAAGTGGAATTACCATTAACGTTTTACCATTACACAAGCAACATAATCTAAAGCGGCTAGCAATTTTTGAATTTGAATTCTTCTTATTGGCTGATTTGAATTGTTGAATATTTTACATCAATGTAAATTTAACTTAATCCACTTACTTTGGCTTAAAAGCCTTTTCAAGCTGCTGCGGATTCGTCTGAATTGATGCACATGCGCTCATTCAAATGATAAATAACACTGTGGCATGACTGACTCGGTAAAAGAAGGCGGGGCCAGCAGAGGATGATGTTGCGCTCTGATTTGTTGAGCATCTCAGTGCTTCTGAGAGGCACCCTGGAGCCCAGCTCCGGTGGGATCCGGCCCACTTTAATCCCTGCATGTAACCCAAAGACGTGTGGACATTTTAACCTCGTGAGAATTACAAATATCAAAGCCAGCATCATCCTGAGCACACTTGAAGCAGTAATGAGGGTTCACTGGTTTAGAAACCAGTATCAAAAGTTGTTCCTCATCACCTTATGTGATCATGCTGTCCTGTTTACGTATTTCAGTACAGAACAACAACCTGTAAGATTAAAATAACTTGCAGAGGAACAACAATCAAAATCTCTGAGACAACAAACTTAATCCAACACTTAAAGCAGCATCACCCTGCAATCACTTTTGTTTTTAGAAAGTTGATGGATAAGCAGATTTTAGCAACAACCCAGACTTTTGAAAAATCAGCAAAGAAAATTATAACTCCAATGTAATCAAGGCTATTCAGTGACTTCATTTCAGAACTGTCTGAGACATAATTTATCCAAATTTAGTTCTCAATCAGATGTCACATCATAGTAATTTAACAGCTTAACATTGGTGCCCGAATATAAAATGATTTGAGGTTCTAATTTTAAGTAAACAGGCCAGATAAAATGAAGCAGTGGGCCAGATTTTTCCTGTGGACCTCGAGCTGGACTCCTGGATTTAGACAATTAAGCACATTACTTAAAGGCAGGGTAAGGGATTTCTGGATGACGTGGCTTCTGTTGATATTAAGCCGGTATTCACTTAATGCACTATTTAAAACAAATAAAATCCCAAAAAAGAAAAATGGGCCACTTTTGTCGTCTTTATTTTGGTCTCATCGAGTGTTGGAGGGTCTGACGTTAGCTCAACTGGATTTCCATGATATTGTGTCCGTGTTCCCAACATAAACCGCTTCATGCCAAAATCAAAATATGTGGATTTACAGTCAAATACCTGCTACATTTATTTTTTAGAGCCAATTAGTAAATTAACTAAAATTAAAATACTGAATCTGATAAATCTGGTATATTGGCAAAAATATCCAGTTTTACAAGCATTCAGCTTTGTGTGTGTGTGTGTGTGTGTGTGTGTGCGTGCGCGTGAGTGAGCAGCTAACCAGTTGTCTTGGAGCTCAGGTTAGCGAGTCTGTCCTCATAACGGACGCTGTCATCGTTGACGGTTTTGTAGGCCTGAGAGGAAAAGAAAAGAGGACAGGAGTGAAGTTGTTACACTCCAGCGCACCATGTGTGATGTCACCAGCGTAAAACTGCCAGCACCAACATTAACGACAAAATAAATACGCTGGCGTGCTTCGTTTGGAGCCTGACTGCAGACACATGACAGGTTTGTCCATGCAGAGGCTGCTAGTTTGTTTTACAGTACAAAGACCCCTCTGTGTCCCCTTCACGTCTGCAGCCCAGTTTGCATGTTAAACTGGTTCCCAGACAACACAATACATGGATACATCCTTAACAAATCAATCTGGTGCGACACTTTGCAGCTGTGTCTCCCACTTAACATCACTGAACATGTGACATTTTCCCCAAGTCTCTCACTGCATAACTTTTTTTTTTTTCCTTTAGCCTTTCAAGCTCACGCTGACATGCAGACGGGTGGAAACAACAGCTGCAACACATTTCCGTGCTCTGTGGACGTGGGATTCAGAAACAAAACTACCCTGCTGCATCATAACAGACATTTTCAGCCTGGATATTCAAGAGAAAAGAAAATAATTCTGTAGCAGTGAATATTGTGTAAACAAAATACATCTTTTAGATTTGCCAGTGGGGAACGTAGCTCTGTGTTAAGAGCACAAAAACAAGACTGCTTTTTCATTTCGAACCAAATGGCATTGGGTACTGGTGCCTGGTGTGGATCGACTGTATGGTAATGGCGTTTAAGAGCCTTTCATTATCTGGAAAATGATTTAAAAGTCCCGACTCCTCCGAGTCTGACCGATCAGACCCACATCTAGAACGATGTAGTCTCACAACGAACCACAGGAGCTGTCCATCCAGGAGGTGCTGCCAGCGGTTCACAGTTGGCTCGCTCTACGACCAATCAGAGCAACGGACACGATGATTTATTCAGAGCGACGCAAACAAGTCGATGCAGGTTGACGAGGCTTTGTTGTGAAAAACAGTTTGATAGAGAGAGACGGCAGTAAAATGACATGTTGGCGTGTTCTGCAAGCAGACTGAGGATAACCGATGTGCTCAAACACTCAACCAGTATCGTCGAAAAACAGAACTGTCCGTTCCAGCTAACGTTTGACAAAATCATGTTCAGATCATGTTACTCCTTGAACAGCTTCCTTTATCATTAAATCAGGTTTACCAGATGTCTCTTACCGTTTTTAAGTGAGATGAGCGTCATCCGCTACAATCCCTAATGTTGGGTTAACAGTGTATGATCTTGGCCATCTCAGACAAAAGATGGTCAGTTGGGAGCATCGTTGCTCAAAAACTGAGGTTTTAGATTTCACGAGACAGGAGACATGACAGATCTGTCCTGCAACCAAAGACGCGCTGTGACAGATATCAGCAGTGTCAGAAATTTGGAGGGTCATATACCAATACGCTTTAATAAATGAATAAAAGTAGGCGGTTAAAATTTTAAAATGTAATCTTTGCAAACTACTCGCACTTTGCAAGTTAGTTGGTGGGAACTTGGTGAAGCTTTGTGACAATTTAACTACATAAAGAGCTTTTAAATATGCACTTAAGAGAGGAGGTCTGCTGGTGGGAATAACTGTTGTAAATAGAAGGGTTCACGTGCATGCTAACGTAAACCGGTCCAGACTGGACATGGAAAGATGCTCACATAGACGACTGCAGCAGTAAGGCCTCCTCCACACAAAACGAAGTAGGTCATGTTGGTGGAACCTCCAGGAACCCCAAAGGCCATGTGACGGGCTGGAGCTGCAGAGAAGCAGAGTTACAGAGTTAGTTTGTGGAGCTGCACAGAAACGGGCGTTACAGACATCGTTACATGGACTTCCATCCAGACACTTTCAGAGAAATATTTATCCCCACTTCACATCTGAAATCAAGCATGATATTGATCCTTTTTTTTTTTTTTTTTTAAACATACACATATCCAAGACACTGTCACACCATCAGAATTGGGCACAACAAACGGTGCATCCTGAAAGCGACAACATGTCTCTATCCTTTAATCCAGTTACACAACACAGATCTTGTTATTTGTAGGAGAGGAGATGGAAAGATTTAGCAGCGGCCAAACTAAACACTCAACTGCCCTTTATATTAAATCCCTACCACACACAAACAAACACTTCCTGCCTGACAATCTTAGACTTTAATCAAAACACAAATACTTCTTAATAATCCAATGAGCGTCAACTCATACTGACAAGTTCTAAAACACGACAGGACTGATGACGATCTCTGATGGAAGGATCTGTTTTTGGTGGGGGATTTCGTTGAGGTGTTTTTCTTGTACAGTAAAGCATGCCGCTGGGAAGATCTGCAGGTGTTTAAAGGATTGCCAGCAGTGCATGCAGAGAAGACCATAAATAAAACCACCCTGCATCCCAAACACTGCTGCTGCCTAATCACTTCCCAACACGACCACACACACACACACACACACACGGTTACAGCGCAGATTATCTTTGCCATCTTTCACTGGAGCAGTGAAAGAACACAGCGTACGACACAACCTGCCTCTTTTGGTTCATGTCTGCATTGAAGCAAATCAGAGAGCATCCTGTCACATTTACAGCACACGAGGAAAACCTGCGCATCATTCACAATGAACCAATCAAGAACTAAATTTACCAGTTAGTTTGTTTGTTTTTAAAAAAAAAAAAAAAAAAAAAAAAAAAAAAAAAAAAAGGAAAAAACAATAAAAACACCCTTTCCCCCCCAACCAAAGGGTCACAAGAAAATTGGCCAATTTCCCT
>JBAMYA010070890.1:0-25428 GCA_037176975.1 Arrhamphus sclerolepis
ACAAGATGTGTAGCAATTAGTGTAATCACTGAGTTGACATATAAATACTGCAGTGACACTTAATGAGTAATGCTTCACCACAGATGCTCTGGCACTGCTTGAAGACTGTGCCAATGGCAGGATCAGGATGGAGAGAGTTTTCAGAGAGCACAAAGATTTCCTGGCCCATGATGAGGACTGGATAATATGCCGATTTAGACTCCCTAGAGCTTTAATCTTGGATCTATGTGCTGAACTGGGTCCAATATTGGAGAGACCAAACTGCTGGAACCACGCCATCCTTGTTCAAATGAACCACTCTGAGGTTCCTGGTGAATTGGCCTATAGGTATGTGTTTAACATGATCAACAATTAATTAATACTCTGCCTGAAGCCATTTTTAGGAACAACATAATTTCGTGAAATTGTCTATAGGTCTGGGATATCGCAGCCAGTGCTAAGCTCAATAATGCCTGCGTCCTGGATAACATTGTTAATATGACTGATACATCAGATCTGTGGGAGAACAGGCCAACATTAAAAGGGAGTTAGCTGCAATGTCCAGTTAGATCCTATGCAATGTTTTACAAATGAGAGCCCTGGAGGAATTTCACCACGGAGCATGGCTCCACGAGGATGTCATGCAACGTTTAAGACAGCATTAAGGTTCACTCTATGCGTTTGACACATCAGTCATAACGCCACACAAATTGCTCAATACTGTTCTAATTTCTTTCAATTCATCAGTTGTTTCTCCCTGATTGACAGAACAGCAATTGTCAACCCCCATCCTCCTCCAGCCACTTCATGCTCTTGGGGCGTGGTTGCCATTGTTGACCAATAACATTGATCGGCTGGCTCATTTAAATACAGATTGACATTCACAAGGTGCTTTCTATTGACCATTTATGGTAGAATGTAGATGTGCAGGGGGCAGGGTATGTACCAAGATCACTGGTGCAAACTTCCAGGAGGAGTGTGATGTATAAAGAGGAAGTTGCGTGCATCTGTGCACACACAAGGTTTTATAAACCTCAATAATTTTTTGGCGCACACAAACTTTTAGTAGGGATTTTGCACACAGTTTTATAAATGATCTCCCTGATCCTTTGCTCCCTATGGATTGTGGGGTTGGGTTTCTGTCGAAGGGGAATGCTTCCCACAGAGTTTAGGTTCTTTGCTGTGTTCTTTGAGTACCTCCGAAAACAATTTACTGAGGTCCCCACTGCTGACTGGCTGACCTGCCGGGGGCAGGCAAGTGAAAGATGTTACCATGATTAGGGTGTAATTAGCACCTACGGAGTGCCAAAATAAGATTAATATGAATGCCAGGATACAGGTTTTCTCAGATGAACACTGCATTGTTACAAGATGAGAACTGCTTACTCATGTTACCCATCAGTGGACATAATGTTACACTGTATCGCTGGATGTTGTGGCAAATGTTAAATGATATGGACCTCTTTTACACTTTTTGAATGTCTACAGTCAACTTTATCATGTGTTTAGCATTATTTTCATGCACATAAAGACATTCTATATTCAATATATTTCTTGAGAAACCAAAAACTAAGTTGCTCAGTAGATCTCTATGTTTTGTGAAAATATGCAACTAAACTAAGTCTTTGTTTAAAACAACAATGTAACTGTAACTCATTAACTTTGGGGACAATCTACAGATAGCATCTGAAGAGGAAGGTTGAGCCTGAACATAATGTGTGCAACATACAAAAAGAGAACAACTGTATGTTTCTGTTTGCATTATTTCTTTCTGCGAGCTCACATGAAACACAGGCTGAAAAGCAAAGCAGCATGGCATTTCAGAAGAGTTATTTTTCAGCTTTGACCACAGCACCGGATGGTCAGTCTTTATCTAAAGGTATTGTGAAGCTTTGACAGAGCTTTGGATACAGTCAGGGCAACAATCCTCACAAGGGGTTTAAAAGCCGTGAAAAGAGGGCTTTGTTTACTTGACTGTTTCTCAGCCTCTGCCTTTTTCAATAGACACACAACACACACATGAACAAACATGAACACACATATCTCTATAGAACTGCAATATCTGTGAAGCTCAGCGGGTGAAACTGATGTGGCTGTTAGCAAGGACAAACCCAAGGCCATTTGATGTTTGTATATATAAGACGTTCCCGTTGTGTTGTATTGTGGCATCTGCAATACATTTCAGTTTGGGTTTGTGTTTAAATAGCTGTGTCTCAAAATCAAACCATACTTACAAGTATCTGCATTAGGGAGTTCATACTCTTCATCATGTGACACGTCTCTTATTTTTGAGATGAATCTTGATGTAGACAGGAGAAACTGTGCATTGCAGTCATAGAACAAATTGTGAACAGAAATTATAGTCCACTTGCTTTGCAAAAAATAAATATTCGCAGTTGAACAGTTCTATCATGATTGCTCTGCCTCATGCTAGCTGTTCAGCACAGTAATGATTCGTGGTTGTTTTGAAGTGATGGGACCTGGGAACCTCGCAGTGATTGAGTCAACCGTGAACTCGGGAACAATGACCTACAGCAGAATGGCTGAATAAATAAATAAATAAATAAATAAGAGTTTGAATTGGGTTAATCAAGGCCCAGATCGCAACCTTACTGAAATGATGTGGTGGGACCTTAAGAAAGGTGTGAGTAAATGCATGAAAACCCTAATAAACTAAAAAAAAAAAAAATATTGGAAAGCATGGACGAAAAATACTTCCACATGATGTGAGATATCGATAAAGTCATGCAGAAAGCAACTACTTCAAGTTAGTGCTGCTAAAGATGGAGCTGCAAGCGTTTGACTCATGGGGGCACTTGCCCATACATTCTTTTTCTCTGTTTGGCTTTTTTATTATTTTTATACACAATTAATGGCATGGTGGAAAGACTTATATGTCTGTGGCTGTATTTGCTCAACATTAAAACCTATCATCATTGTAAGATTTTTTAATGTTATTACACACAAACACAAAAGGAAAAGAGGGAGTATTCACATGAAAATTAATTGAACCAATTTTAAGTTATGTCAGTAAATATTTTAATTGTGAGAGGACCTGCGCATTTCGTGTTTGAATTGGGAATATTCCCTTCCAGAATAAGTCTCATTTGAAATTGTGCCTTTGTGCTGTTAGCGATTAAAATATTTTTTAACAATATTTTTCACAACATATAATGATGGTGATGATAGCGGTCACGTCTCCCATCCATGTCAATGATATAGTTGAATAAAACAACAACAACAAACAAACAAAAAAAATGGCTTGTCAACTTTTTCTGTTATCTGAAGATTTTATTTTTCTCTCTCAAACGTCCCCAGTCCTGAAACGATTCTCCACTGTCACACACTGTCACAGAATCTATATTTCTATCTTGGGTCTTCAAGCAAAATTAGGCAGCCAGATCCCTGAGTCTTTTTTTTCCTGCTACCATTACACTGTACGCTTTGTTGTGTGTGTCTGTGAGTGTGTGTCCACGCGCGCATGTTTGGGCATGTAATGAACATTTCATGTCTGTGGGTCTGTGCATGTCTGAGAACGGATCTGGCCTTTGTGCTCAACTCTGCTGGTTGAGTGGACACTGTCCAGGATGATTAATTGAAAGTTCAGAAAAATCTCTGTTAGAATTTTGGAGCCATCAAAGGAGAAAATTGGCAACATTGTCTAAGGCAGAAGCCTTCACCGCCAACATTCATCATCCAGAGATAAAAGGTTAGATGGGTGTCTGTGTGTGTGTGTTTCTTTGTGTATCTGTGTGTGGCCTGTCACAATGTCCATAGATAGGTATTTATTATTTAATCATTAATCAATTTGATTTATATCAGGGTAATCTGTTTTCTACTGTCTTTTTTCTTCTTTACAGCAAGTTGAACATTTGTGTGCATGTGAGTGCATGTTTGTGTGTGTACGTGTGTGTGTGTGTGTGTGTGTGTGTGTGTGTGTGTGTGTTTCATTGGTCACAATGGCACAAAGACAACTGTTCATTTGTTCAGTAATTTCTCACTTCAGAGTATATTTTGGCAAAATCCATGTACAGCCTGCTCTGCATGCATGTCAGCTGTTAGTCTGCTGTACTGTGAAGGTCTTAAAATTCTCAGTGAGTACAAGTAATTTTTATGGAGCAAGATTTGTGTGCATATTAGACAGACTGTTTTTGCTGTGTACAATACGAATACACAGCATTTCTGGCCCACTTCATACAGCAACACAGTATCACAGCAGGTGGTTCATTACACGGCCGTAATTAGGTTGACTTGACTTTATTCTGCTCCTGATTACAGATACATATTGGTTTCAGTGAAGCATGGAATCAAGAGTTTTTGTTTTTTGTTTTTTTAATTTCAGTAAATTATTTGCTGCCTTATTCTATGTGGTTATGTTGGTCCTTTGGATTTTTTTCATATCTAATAGTTTGTTTTTCTTTTAATCTACTTTGTTGTGCACTGAGGCATAGATAAACAATACTATATTTGACAAACATCTTCAATGTATATGTTAATGGTAACAACAGCAAAGCACACACGGTTTGGTCCTTTTATGTAAAAGACTGAAAAAGTGCATGGCTCCATGTCATCTTTCAGGTATTAGTCTTCTTTTTTTTATTTCAAGGCCAAAATATATTATAAAATCTAATACTATAAAATAAAGTCCAGAGTTTAATTTAGTACAGTTAACAAAATTTAATGATGTGCACAGCATATGTATTTAGTATTAGCACACAGCTACATGTACAGCTATATGCCAGTTTAAATTTTAGTGCCCTTTTCACACAGTATATCTCCTCATTTCCAGTGTAAATGATCTAACCCTTAATCTCTTGATTCAAAAAAGTTTACATCAGTGATATGTACACAATATAATAAATCTGTCACTGCAAGAGCTAACTCATTCCTGATTTTACAAAGAACTTAATATTATCCTTCGCTTGAGCAGGACTTACACCCATCGGCTCTTATTTTCCATGTGATGGGTTAAGGGAAATGAGGCCACGATCATCTAACCTTTGTCCTCTGGCAATCACAGTCATGAACTGACTCACTAAGTGCTTCCTGAGCTATGAAAAGAAACAGGCAAGAGCAGCTGGTTTTTGGAAGGCAAAGTAGATTGAAAACCATTTTCCATGGAAGCTATGCTTTTAAAAACTTTATCGTGTTTCAGTTCACAGATTGAGACAGTGCTAACAAAATAATTAGTATAAATTAGTATAGATACTGAATTGTAAGACCTGGCATATAAAAAGCATTATGAAAACAATCTAATGCATTTAGATAAAATATATTCACACATTCTGATTTGCTTAGGTAATTTGTTTGAGACATTCATTGCTGAAATAAAAGATTTACTAAAGGTGCAATCTCACCAAGTGTTCAGCACCTTGGACAGTGACAGCAACGCCAGTTCTGCCTTGTTTTTATGCTGAGACAGTTTCCATTACTAAAATGGACTGCCTGCACTAACCCTTCTGAGGCTTCACTTATACTAGATCCCTTTGCATTCCCCTGAACACACCGCATCCCAAAAACACAGGTTGTAACCACGTATGTCACCAAATGAAATTAGCACCTAACAGGAGACATCATACATCTCTATACAGAAGATAACTTAGCGCAAAAGGCCTTCAATTGCATTTCTAAAGAAATGAAAAGATTAAAAATATATGTATAAATACATAAATATATAGATATATGTATAAATAAAATTATAAGATCGACAAAGAAAAACAACAAAACAAAACCAAAATCAATGAAACATGGCATGGCAGTATGGTAATGTTCTATTATTTGTGTAGATGGATTTTTCTTTGTTTTTTGTGTCTGCCATGACCTCCAAAACCCTTGGAAAAATATAAACAATGCTCTGTCTCTCCCTCTCTCTCTCTCTCTCTATCCCACAGAGGTTTGTGAAAAGTAATATGTAGCACATTACACTATGTGATTATTCAACAAAAACAAAAACTAAATGCAGAAGCAGTGTGGGAAAGAATAAGTACACTCCATAATTCTATAACTTGCAGAACTGCTTCAGCAGCCATAACTTGAAATAATGACATTATAATCCTCACATTTTTGTCATTCTTCTTTAAAATGTTCCTTTAAAAGGTTTTGCAGGGTTATCTTACATCATCTTATAAATCAAGTTAAGGTTCTGGAGTTTATTTGGTTCCATTTATGCCAAAAAACACTGTATGTTCAAATGCTCACTGTTTACATTTACTGAACATTTGATGAGACATTTGTCCATGCTTATTTAACTTTTAACTATGCTCTAGCCGTGTTAAACCTCTTTTAACATCTACAGTGTCTATGTCGATTGCACACTTGGCATATTTGGTTGTATCTAATCAACTTTGGTTAACTTTCTCTCATTATGTCACATGTGTTTTTCTAATGTGTCATTCTAATGTGTTCTGACACTTGTACTTCTGATGCATCATCAATATGATGTGTTGTTACTGATGTCTCTCTAATGTATTGTTATGTTGCGCTGATCTGAAGTGTCATCGTGTCATCCTCAAATGTCAATCTGGTGCGCAGTTATTAATGTTCTTCTGATGTGATTTCAAACACTTCCCAAAACCCAAACACCCACTGCTGTGTGCCAATGTGAAAAAATCAAAACGTTAGGATGCACTTAATGTGACGCCAAAGCTGCACATTAATTATAATATGCATACAGCCCAAAAATCATGGACCTTATACAGGATGCTTTATTTTCATAAATGGGCCTTTTGGCACATCCTCTCTGTGTAGTTTAATCTCACGGATATATTCAATACACACAGATATATTGCATGAAAATAACTTCCATAAAGAGCCATGGGTGTTTGGTTACCATAGTTACAATCAACATAAGTGAAGTAAGCAAAATGTAAGGCTAAGTCAATAGTACTTCACCAGAAAAAGTCAAACAGTCTGAGGCATGTAGAGACTGAGGTGTAGATTTAACAGCTGTTCCACATATTGCTCAGTTGACTCTTGGGGTGACATCTTCTACTAGGAAGATTGACAGCTGTCTTGCATATTTCCCAATAGAGAATAATATTTCTTAATTTAGAATGATGGCCTCCAAATGGTCTTAGAAATGGCCTCATAACCCTTCCCAGCTTGATGGGCAGTGAAAATTGTTTCCCTAAGACTACTGCTGATGCCTTTCCTCGGTGTTAACACACACCTGAATGCTTCAGACCAGCAAACTGTCAATACCTCTGCTTTTACAGAGACAGTCACAATTGCTGTTGTTCAACAAATCAGGTTTATAATGATTAGCAGAAAATGGTTTCTACTTACCATTTTAAGACAGTACAGAAGTATTAAGCGTTTGTCATGTTGTGGCTGCATTTTGGGTTACATGGGTCACATGACCATTTGTTTTTAAAAAAAAAACAAATATAAAAGCTAAAACTATTTTGATAAAAATTATTGATGCAACTGTTCAGATATAACTAATTCTTCTTCTTTGGATTAAAAACAAACATTAGAATAATCAGGTCATTGATTGCCTTGCTACTTACACAAATGGAAAAGTTTATTCTATTGCTTTTTCATTTGCATTTCTCGATACTCTTAACATTTAATCCATTAGGTACAAAAGGCATTTGCCGATAATGTACTTGCAGCGTTTTACTTAAACCGTAGCCTTTAATGACTGCGTTTCTTCTTACTGCTCAATAATGCTCAGAAAAAACAGACATATTATGGTGTAGTGGCTAGACAGACAAAGTAGAGAAAAAATGGAGACTGGCTATGAATGTACAAATGGAAAAAAAAAAAAATTAGACACAGAGAGACAGAGAGAATGAGGTATAACAAAAAAGACTTTGAAACAGGAGATTGAGTCTGAGTCAGAAGAAATGTGTCCGGGACTTTAATGACACCAAATAATGCTTGAGAAGAGATATTCTGGGTACTGCAACACATACATGCAAGAAACATCTACTTTATAACAGCGTTAAAGAAGTTAGTCTGACAGCTCTTGCTCTCTGTGCTGTATTGACTCGAAACAATAGTCCAGATGTTTTTAATAGGCAGTTTTTCAGGGTAGAGCAAGAATATTAGCACTTTTTTTACTGTTCTGTTGTATTGAAGCATATGTGTGACTGAAATAAAACAAATTAACTAACTAATAAAAGAAGCATGTTAAGCTGTTAGCAGGTTAACCTAATCATAATGAAAATACACAAAATAAAACAACCTCTAAATTGTGAAAACGTTAATCAACTTTTTAAAGGAGGCGCTCCGGTTTGATAATTAACATATTTGGTTGCATGATCATGATACACTAGAAAGTATATATATTAATGTCATATCAGATGTGTAAGATCATCATACAACAACCTCAATAAGAGCTTCCTCAATGACCGTATTGTGTTTGCATTCAAAGCACTGCGTCCATTAGTCAACACAATTGTCGTCATCGATAATGAAAATTTGTTGATGCACATTAATATCACAAACAGCAATTTATCGTTCAAAGGGGAATGTGTTTTGTCATTGTAATGCTCTCTAAAAACAACAACAACAACAACATAAGAATGGCGGCCCTGTGATCCTGGTGATGAGGGCTGCAGTGGCTGGCTCCATGTTTTATCTTCTCTCTGTATCCTCCGCGGTCTGTGTGCTGCTGGTGAGTTGTGTGAGCTGTGATAAACAGCTGTCATTTCTCTGTAGCATTGTGGTAAGGCACGAAATGGGCATGACAGATATAATTCAACCAGTCAACTGGTTGAAAATTCTTCTTGATTAATCAATCACCAAAATAATCATTAGTTGCTGTCCTATTCAAAACCAAAATTACCTCATGACATTTTCAAAATGACAAATGTACAGTGTAGCCACTGTATTCATGAGAAAAAAATAAATAATACAAAAAAAGGGCTCATTCCCTCTACATCAGAGCAGATTCTGCAAATATCTCATAGCCAACATTATTAAAATATGGTCACAGTTTAGTTATCATATTACTAAAACTTATTTATGGTCCTGACTTCATTAAGCCATCACCATGCATTATTAACCTTAGACCAGGCAAAATATTTTTTTTCCTACATCTTAGCATCGCTTGGCCACCTAGAGATGACTTGTCGTAAATAGGCGCTATATAAATAAATTGAATTGAATTGAATTAATAAAATATATATTTTTTTACCTGTATCATCGGATAACCTGTGTAAGTTTCTAACAAAAGCTGATTAAAGTGATTTCATTAGTATATCTGGTCTGTCTAACTACACGGAACATACATGGGTGAGAGACATAGGCATGCTTACAGGCTTATAATGAATGACTTTTTCCCACACACACTCAGCTCATGCCCAGTTTGATCCTGTGATGGACTGACAACCTGTCCAGGGTCACCAAGCGACAATTTGGACAGGCTCCAGCATCCTCCTGAACAGGAGGAAATGGGTATAGAAAAATCAGAAGAAGAATGAATGATGCTCAAAATCCATTAGCAAGCAAAGATTAACTACTACTAATAATTTGCCAAAACATGCAGATGTAGCCAGAGGGTTGATGGATAATCCTGTGTTTCACTAAAATCTTTCAAATATTGTTGTTGGACTCATTTCAGGAAAATTTCAGGTTCTGAAGCTGACACTAGAAAGCTCCGTACAGTGATGTTCCCTGCTAATGTCCTTCCATTGCATCCCCCCTCATTGTGCACATACACACACTCCCAAAAGGAAATACATCAGAACATAAAGAATCATGCAAGTTCAACTCCTACAGTCGATGAGAAGGAGTTGAGGCACGACTATATGCACTCTCGGGAACAGAGTATGTGCTCAAAGCACACAAATTTGTGGACAGACACATGCATGTACACACTTGCACCTGGGAGGGTGCAGCCGAAACAGCAGCTATAAACGTGTCATCCGACACAATATACCTCTCAATACAATGAGGCGTGTCTAGATGAGGTTTGCCAAAGGTTCTTCTCCACTGACCACAAAATGAACTGTGCATTCATAGCATAAAATCAAATCCATACCAAGCATACAGGAATAATATCACTTAAGTCATCAAGACTTGTAACTCTATATGAAGTCCATACATAAGCACACCTCGTTAATCTGTCACAGGCGTGAGTTATAACAGCACTATGGACATGACAGAGGCCATAAAGCTGTCCGCTGGTATGAGCAGCATGTCATAAACTCCACTAGCCACTTATGCCTGGCTGCTGTGATAGTAACATATGTCAGTGCAGCTGCACCACAAAGTGTCAAGTGTGCGTAATGACCTTCTTGTACTATGAACACAACTCGTGCTTTGAAAACTTTAAGAATCTTTCTGGTGGAAGTGTTTTTGCTCAGTGACATAATATTCAGATACCATCTCCAAAAGCATCATGACCCTCAACCCAACTAAACTGAGAGCTATTTCAATCAACTTACTTAAAAACATATATATGTCCAGTTAAAATTAACCTGATACAAAAAACAAGAACTGTGATTTATTCTCCTATTATGAAAGTCAAAAGTGAGTTATTATCACTGTACATTTCTCTTTGTATTGTGTGTAATCTGGAAGAAAAAGAATAAAAGAGAAAACTAAATAAATTATAAAATTATAAAAGCTTATGTCTATTTGCTGTGGAGAAGAAAAAGGAAATGGCCAGTATATTTTCCTTAAAAGATACAACAGCTACTCTCCTTTGTTATGATTGTTATGATTAATTCAAATTCACTGCAATGGCTGAGTAGATGATCACTTGTTGGTGAAAATGACTTTGAATTAGAAAAGAAACACTTTGTCAAGATAAATATAAGGACAATTTAAAGATAATTTGACAAGAAATTGTTCTGTAAAATGCAATTTATAAAGGAAAAATATTTCTTCACTCCAAATTTTGTATTCTCCAAATTAACAAAAAATACTTTTTGTTGAGGATATTGAAGCTTCTTGCCACAGAAGCCATGGAAAAACACAATTTTATAAATTCTTGTTGAATTAAATACCTAATCCTGACCCTAACCCTTCACTGTGAAAAAGAAAAATTGAGTATTATATCATCTAAGTTAAAAAAAATAAAATAAAGAAAACAAAATCTGATGATGTGCAACAGATCACGACCACCTACACAGAGATTAATATGTTCAGTCTCCTGTAAAAGGCACAGTTATTATTGAGATTTAAGGTTAATATTTACAATTAGCGAGTTGAATTATTGCTGTCTCTGAAAAAAATATCTGAAATGTATCTTAGCAAAATATCTCTGTGACATATTCAAATAGTTTAAATGTCCTTTAACAAAGTTGCTACTGCTTATCAGGACTTTCTTATTAAAAATAAACAAAAAAATAAATAAAAATTTCAGGAAACTGAGATCATATAAGCCTAGGCTCAGTTCACGAATCATGAAACAAGGGCCAACAGCCCAACAAAAGCTGGATCTAAAAATAAGATATAACTGAGGATGTTACTGACTAAAAAAAACAAACAAAAGAAAATAGCCAATCTTGCATAAGTGTGAGATAAAATCTATGGAGACAGTTATATCAGCCAAGAGAAGCTGTACCAGAGAGATGATGTTAAAACTAATTCCACCTCCATGCAGATAATAACTGCAATAACTACAATTCTCCTTGAGCTCATGGTGGAAAAGACTTAAACCATATGAACACCATTTTCTCATCTCCTAATTAAGTAATTGTCGTGGTTCAAAACAATTGGTGTTTATCAGTTTCCAGCTGTTGCTAAGGTACTGTTGAAAGGCGGAAAATTATAGTCTGTCTGCTCACCATTAACAGAGATATCCATATGCTTGCTCCAGATGCCCAGT
Source organism: Arrhamphus sclerolepis (assembly GCA_037176975.1). Taxonomy (NCBI): domain Eukaryota; kingdom Metazoa; phylum Chordata; class Actinopteri; order Beloniformes; family Hemiramphidae; genus Arrhamphus; species Arrhamphus sclerolepis. The sequence continues at coordinate 11,762 of JBAMYA010070890.1, forward strand.
GTCTCTAGCTCTCTCATTATCTGCTCTCCGTTTACGGCCTGGCAGAGTGGAAATCTTATCTCATTCCAAGTGCCGCTGGAAACGTTTGGATATTCACTCATTATAAGTGTATGTTTCGCTCATTACAAACACCTCTGATTGTTTCATCACGGGCAAACAGAGAAGGGATGCGCAGCATACACATACTCAGTAAATGGATGTGTTTTTCTCAAGCTGTCGTGTTGTTTTGTTTTTTTTCTCATTTTTATTTACGGTGAAATGTATTCAGTGTGTAATTTGGAAATCTTGTCAAACGTATTGGGAATTCTTTTGCATTTGTATCTGGAATATGAAAAGAGCTAACTGTGAAAAAGTGAGTACCCTTTATTTTGAGCCTGTTTTGTTTGTGTAAATGCACAATAAAAGAAACAGATAAATAGATAATCTGATCATAGTGGACCATAATATTATGCAAAAATAACCTCAGATGAGCATGTCATTATTCATTTAACAAGGATTAAGGAAAAGGTTTTGAAGGATTCGAAGATGCAGAAAACATTTAAATCTCAAACTTCATTGTTTGACCTTCTATTTAGATGCAACTAATATGGAAACAATTTTCAGTATCCTCACTTACCAATTTAAAGCAATCTAAATGCTGGTGCCATTGTGTTGAATATTTCTCTTCTTTTTTATTGCACTTCTTTCATTTGAGGACTTCTTGTTGCACATCATTAATGGGAATTTGCATCCATTCTTGCTGAATCCAAGATTCCAGCTGCTCAAAAGTCAGCGTACTGTACATCACTGTCTGATTTCTACGTAATATCACACAAATGTTTATAGAAGTGAGATCTGGACTGCAGGTAGGTCAGTCCACCACACACACTCTGTCTCTGAAGCCATCATATTTAAACAGATATTTATCTCACCCACAGTGAGATAAATATTGCTTTTTCTTTCATGTACAAAAGCCTCTGCTTATAAAGAGAATCATTGCTGGAGTTTTTAAAGAACATGACAAATTAAAAGACAAACTGTGCTCACTTCTGAAAAGCTTTGCGATAAAGGCTGATAATATTCGCTACCCCATGGGGGGAAAAACACTCCGGACTGGAGGTTCCATTTGCCTCACATCTTTCCTCACATCCTTTGTCCTTTCATCCTTGCTCTTTTTTTTTGTTGTTCCCACTTCATTTTACTCTTCCTTTAATAATATGTCCTTTCCATTTTTCCACCGGATCTTACGACATATGCCTTTAAAATTATACTTTACAGTATGACAGGAAGCAGTGTGTCCAGACAAGTATTGGTGCCAAAGAGACATTTTTCGCTGTATGGTTGTCTAAGTGTGAGTGTGTATGAAAGACAGCAGACTGTTTGCATGAGAGTGACACAGTCTGTATGAGTGAATTTGTGTTGATGCTAACGAGTAATTATCAGAAGACATGTGTTGTGTATGGACCTGGAGAAAGTGATAGTGTCAGCAAGTGTGTCTGTTTGTGTGACATTGAACATTTTAAGACTGTGAAGGCAACCCACAGAGCGGTGTGCAAGGAAGCGGCAAACCCCCCACTGGAGAAAGAGTGAATAATGCCCTCTTATCTTCCTCACCACCCCCACACCTCCCATTTCACCCTCCAACCCACCCCCTAAAACTCCAACAGACCCTTTTCCTCTCCCAGCACAATCTCAGCAGGGGAGAAATGCTTTAAGTTGGATTTGGTAGCAATGTTTGGGAGAAGTTACAAAAGGGCAGCGCTTTAACTCAATCAGACACACTTTTAGCTAACCCAAGAAAAACACAGGATATAGGCCAACACACTACATCTCTTTTGCAATTTTGGCACAAGTTCCTGAATGTTTCAATGTTCATAAGTTTGCAGAGGAATGTGCATGGTGTAAAAGAAAAAAAAACTGGAACAGTCAGTGTGCTTAGATGACTTAAGACCAATCATTCATTTTCTAAACAATCACTGACACCAGGAATTTAAAAAAGTATTATTCAGAAGAAAGTTGAAATGCAATTTAGTCAGTTATACCAAAATACCCCAACAGTAAGACTTAAAGAAAAGTGGAGTATAATGAAGGAGGGAGAGGAAAGCAAAGTAAACAGCAGACAAGAATGTAGCACTACTGGTTAAAAGCTGAAGATTTTGTTTGCATCTTTTCTCTCACTTAGCAACTCTTTCCCAAATCCATGTAAAAAAAAAAAAAAAAAAAAGCGAGTGAGAGATGAGTACATTTATACAATTTTCTTTTGCAATATATGTAATTGAACAGGTGTGCAAAGCGCTGTAATCTCTTGTAATTCTGCTCTATTTTATCTTGAGAACATCATTGATGATTTGATTTTGATTGAATTTTGTTCCTGGTTCTATTGGCCATGAAACATAATACAGACTCATTTGTGGTTCATTTAGGCAGACTGCCACCCTCAGCGGCAGACAAAACAGCAAAAGCTTTTAATAATACTTCAGACTAATATCAGGCTTAATATAATCTCTGACACATCAACCGCACACAATGAAAGAATACAGCATTAAATCAGGCAATCTTTTGATAAAAAAATTAATCGCTTCAAGTCTGATGAAGCTAATAATCTCCTGATTGTATTATCTACACAATTCCCTAAAGGAGATCAGCATGTATTATAACAGTTATTGTTGTGTTTATATCTGTGTGTGCGTGCGTGCATGTGTGTGTACATTTTCGTCTGTGTCCCATTATCTTTGTCATTAACCACAATAATGGTACTCATTGTGGGCACCTCAGGCTATGTTTTGAGGATCTCTTGTGCACACCGAAGCTGTCTTCAGGCTCGAGTCTCTCCCTAATTGGGAAGGGAATAGTTGTGGTGTGGGCGATCACACCAAAGCCCCTAGCTCATTGACACAAGGTTAAAGACCCATTAACTTGACCAGCAGAAAAATGGAAGAGGGGACAAAAGGGAAACTGAGTGAAAGAGAGTGTGAAAAGGATAAAGGCACAAACGGAGAGACACAAAGGCCCTTGTTGATGTGACAACCTGCAAACCCAGTGGAACATTTAAAACTGTTACCACATAGCAGTAATCAACAGTTATAGACTTGACATTGTGTATCAGATCACATTTGAGGCTATTTAGCTGAAATCATGAAACTATAATGCCACAGCTCAACTGAGACATCCCTGCAGAGATGCAGTTCCAACATCCTAAAGAATGATAAAATGCAATAAACAGTAGGGGTGTGTATCTCTATTTGGTAATATAATTTTTACACATATCTTTAGACATAGTGTAAGGTATTATTTATATATTTATTTATTTTAACAAAGTGGTTTGGTTCAGTTCAGTGTCTGATAGAATCTTTAAGATATTTTAAATGTGGATATTTATTTTCCACTGGCAAATTGGAAGCGATCCTTTTCTATGAATATGGCAAATGTTTGCTATATAGTCCTCCTCGTGCTTCCAAAATATCTCTGACCAGTCTGTACTAAGAACATGTCAGGGTATTCTGGAGTGTTTTGTACTGGGATGCCAGCCCAGTGAGTTGTTGGGTGGATCTCAGTGTGTTGGTTTTTCTCTCTACAGATGCCATCAGCCTCATCAGACTAGTTTCTAGGTCTGGGCACATCAGCTGTTTGTTGTGTTCTTTGAGCGCTTCATAAAAAAAAGAAAAATAACAATATGTGTTGAGGTGTTCACCGCTGAGCTGCCGGAGGAGGCAACTCCTGTTGGGGAATGATCTTACCACGTTGGGGGCCGTGACTGATCTTCAAAATCGGTACGTCAGTGGCAAATGTTAACATAGCATTCGTGTGATGCCAGGATGTACATTTTCCCAGCGGTTGTGACATGTACCGTGTCAGAGGTCGTAATGTTATGGCTGATCGGTGTATGAAGATGTAGTATGGACAGCGAAACTGCAACTGTAACATATTTCCACCAGGTCTTCTTCTTATCATCCGAGATACAGCGAGAAAATGTTGCAGCTGGTGTTTCCTGGGTGTTTTAAGGGTCCACTGTCGTTTGAGTGGCACAGACGTCTGCCACTCACTCGAGATCCTGGAATAAACCAGTTAAGCGTCAATGCTGACAAACGTTCCAGCAAACAGCAGTTTATATGATACAGACACTTCATTTACTAAGCTGTATGTCCCAGTTCACAAAAGCTACAACAAATTATTCATCAGTTAGCCACTGGCTAGCTGCCACAGACTATTGATACATTTTACAGTGGAGAACGTGCACAGTGTGGAGTATCGCAACATGAACCGCTGTGATTGAAGAAACTGTGCCTGTTTCTAACGGCACACAAAGCCACGTCTGCATCTGGGAGATGAGGGATGCAGCATGAATAATGACCAGGTTGTCCTTCTTTCTAGATCCTTTGAAGCAGGTCACATTTCGAGGTGTGCACGGGTACCTTTTCTGCATCGACAGGGCACTCCATTGATGCATCGCAGCTGGATGAGAGGTGTGGTTGCCAGTTCCTAGCAACCAGAAAGCTTGTGCAGACAAAGATGGATGAGGCAGGCTCTTGGCTGGTCACACTGTGATTTGAGCTAGAAAGTTGTAGTCTTTGTACCTGGCAGGACCAGGACAGATGTTGTGCATTAACATGAAAGGGTAAGAGAGCAATAAAGGAGAGCTGCTGGCATTTATTGTTTGGCATGAGCCTCTGCACGCCATCAGAGACTCCTGCTGGTCTTGCATGCCCAATGAGAGGCCGGCGATGTCCCTCTTACATCTGTAAAGTTGGTTTCGTCTTGGTGCTAGGCGTCTCCCTGTGTTAATTCACATGGTGAAAATAAAAAATAAAATAAAAAATGCACCATGACTTTGTGCTCTTTCTGTTGTTGGCCATTTATTTGTGGACAGAAACAAACAATTGTATTTGTCTTTTTGTAAACCATTCACATTAATGTGTGTAGTGTCACTGATGTCGACAAAATTCACGTCTGTTGCCCTCCGTCCCCCCACCCTCCCAAGTGACCAGACTAGAACAGACTAGACCAGAAGATCCTCTTTCTTATTTTTATCCTTTGAATAGCACTGAGCTGAAAGATGTAAAGTGATAAAGTGCAGAGGGTGAAGGGCTGGGGTAAAGCAATTCTTTTTGAGCTCAGCTTTTGTGTGTTGTCTAATGGAGATGAGCTTTTTGCTTTTGACATCAAATGAGGAGACTTATGAAAAGAATATTCATGTAAAGAGAATTATTAAGAAGGGAAAAAGAGTTTCTAAGAGAATCTCAAGTCGGCATGGTGCAGCCTTTGCCTGACAGAAACGTTATCATCTGCAGTACGATGAACGTGTACATTTACATGCATTTTACTAAAACTTCACACCTTGCAGTCTGAAGGGTGTAACCACCAAGGTAAACATTTTCAAACCGAGGATATTTGTTTTGGTTTTGTACTTTTCACCAAGCAGTTCAGTTTTTGTTGTCATCAGAACAGTTTTGTTTCAGAATGTTCTCCAGTTTGTATCCAATTATCTTCTCTAATGAGCATTTGTAACTACAAATAATGCTGTTTTCATTCTCTTCTATGTTTATGCTGAGTTTGTATGTATGTGCGTATGTCTCTCCAGACTTTACATAATGTGTCTCAAGGTTCCCAGCTTAAAGTCTAAGACTTAACCAGCCCTTTAAGCAGGTGAGGGCTAGCTGAATCTCACAAAAATACATCACTCTTAAGGTCTAAAACAACAGTGTCTCCTCAAAAAGATATACATCTAAGACAACACATACTGTCCACACAGCATCAGCTCCTGTCCTCATCCTGCAGTCTTTACAGTAAAATCTGGCATGCCCTCTGTGTCTCTCGTGTTGCAGTCAACTAATTGCTTTTTTCAGCTTCTTTACATCATTTGGCATGACAATATCCATTGTAGCTCTACATTCTGGTCTCCCGCACAGCAGCAGTCTGTTAATATACCTCACCATATGTAATATCAGATACTCAAACACATTCTAAAGCAGTGAGTGCCAAGACACAGCAAGTGTACCTGACATAAGTGTTCTTAGTCTCTATTCTCTTCCACAGGAAACAACTGCATCTCAACAGGGGGAGAGCAGTGACTCATAACAAAAATGGCCCTTACCTGTTATGAAGTCACAAAGATGCTGCAGAGCGAGAGGAAGAAGTGAACAGAAAATGAGAGCATGAAAAGAAAAACTATATTAAAAATGAGACTAAAGCTCTTAGCTGTGCCATGTTCTGCACACAGCATGTCTTCTGGACTCTCCTGGTGCGACAGTTGCCAGAACATGCTGAGCCTTGTTTTTCTTATTATATAGCACTTTATTTTTCAGTGCAATGTGTAAGTTTACCTGAGGTAACGGCACTTGCAAACAGTTGTTTCCCAATAATTATTTAATATGAACTGGTTTAAGGTAAATTTAAAATTAATTGGTGTTTAAATTAGGCACATGAAGCAAAGAGAGTCAAGTACTGGCATTTAGACTATATAACCTGCTTAATTTACCCCTTTGGTTCTTCTAATGGAATGCAAAAGTTGTTCCTTTTCACATTTAACAAACGAGACACTCTGACCTCTCAACAGTTATTCCTGTATTGAATGTTTATAACTTTAAATCAAGAGAGATGTAGTGCAGTTGCATCTACTGTCACTAAAACGGACCTGATGTACAGCCACAGTTAGCTATTTAGTAATATCTATAAGAAGCACTCTCTGGATCAAATAAAAGTTATTTTGTGGTTTTGAGTTTTATTAGAAATACACACTTTTTCTCCTGTAGGGGGTCGTTACATTGACACGATTTTAGAACGGAATACGATTCATTTTTATACTGCAGTAACAGCAAAGTGGAAACAAGAAATCATTAAATCGTGTTTCAGTTGTTCTGAAGAGTGTGTTCTCTACAGTGCTACTTGCCCTGAGGGGACAGTAGCATAAAAATGTATTCACGGGAAATGCAGAAGGCTAGGTAGAGTGGGGATGAAAAAGATATGAAAGATGCAAGAAAGAGGAAGAGATGCATTGAGCAGATGGCAGTGCGCTCTCAGGTGTATGAAGACCTGCAGAGAAAGATCTGTTGCACAGACGGAAGGAGGCAAAGATGCAGAGATAGGTGAATGAGAGGGACTGAACAGCAACGGAAGGTTGTGAGAAAAGCTACAGAACGTGGAGGGAATAGACTTAAAACAACCTTAAAGGGATGGGAGTGTAGAGGCTGGCATTGAGGGAGAAAGTGATGGGAGGAGAGGATGGAAGCTGGCTGCAGTGGAGGGGCGGATGAAAGCATGGTGAGCAGGTTAGAAGTTGAGGTGAGAGTCAGCATGATACGAGGTGACCAAAGAGATGAAAGCCAGAGTTAGAGAGAGAAAAAGTTGGAACTGCTCAGATCAGATCTAGTCAGTAGGAAGGGAGGCAGGAGAGGAAAGAGGGAGGAAGAGGATAACAGAGATGGTGTAAGGTTTTAAGAGCAAAGGCAAGGCAAAAAAATGAAGAGATGGAGAGACAGATAAAAGAAACAGGTGACTTAAAATATAGAGGGACAACAGAGGGAGATAAGAATTAGAGGTCTCCAGCCACATATGATGATGCAGTGAAGAATTTATGGTACTCAGCGTGAAATTTAAAATAACAAAAAAAATTTTTTTAAATCCTTAAATACAGAACTGGCGCCAGAGTTGAAATGTGTTATTAGTGGGTGATTGGTTCTGCGTTGGTTCTGTTGTCCCCAAACATTATTGATGAGCAAATAAAAACCAAAGTAGATCTCTGTTAGGTGAAATGCAGAAAGACGGATCAACTGAGATGGACCTGAGGATAACAGCAGAGAAATGACAAAAGGTGGAATGTGCTTAAGATGGAAAAATATTATAAATAAAATGACATACACACAATGAAACATCATCCAGCCCCTCCTATATCAAACTACTGTTTTTTTACAACGCTTACAGAAAAATTGAAGTAACCCTCATATTTTCATCTTTTACTGGCCTTTTGTCACCATGTGTGCCTGCGCCAACTTTATCTTATGAGATCTTATGTGCATCTTGCGTTGCTAAATATGAAAAAGAGGAGGGTTGGGGGTAAAAATATGATGAGGGTTAGGCAGTAGGACAGTTGGGGTGGAGGATGCCCGATGCGTCAAAATGTAACGCTGGACGTGCGCGTCACAAAATGCCGCGAAAGGGGAACCCGATGCGTCAACATGTAACGTGCTGAGGCCAAAGCATCAATATATGACGAGTTGGAAGTGAGACTGCATTCAAAAATCTGTGATCTTGTCTGGCCCAGATGTTGACCCCGAAGATATGCCATGCAAATGCCTCCAGAGAGCATTCACAACACACATTCCACAAATGTCTCTGAGGGAAACCAATTTTGTCAAGAGCAATGAATAAATAAATAAATAAATAAATAAAATAAGTCCTACAGAACATTGTACAGGTCTGATCCAAAGTGCCTGAATGCACCTGCTTGACGTCAACTTAAGAGTTTACTCACTCTTTCCTGCAGCACTGTGAAAGTTTTTGAGGCCTGCTACATATCACTTTTATGTGTTTTTGTGACATAGATGAAAATGTGATTTCTTCCTCTCTTTTTTGGGCACAAATTGATGCATAAAAGCCATTGATTCCAAGGGTTTCTCATCCTTTTTCTTTTTTTTTTGCCAGTGTGTGTCAACAAAATAGTATAATTCAGTAGTAGCGCTGCTCAGTAAGATTAGAGAGATCCTGTTTCATAACTACTGAGTCATCTCATATTTAAATGCCATGTCCTAATGTTCTGCACAATATCATTCAGAGTACTGATAAGTATCAATAAGCAGTGTAAATATCTACTTCTGTCCTTGCTCCTGTACAAAAAAGGCTGATTCACATTTTCCCTACAGACATTTTCTTTTTTAACATCATTTAACTCAGGAAAGAAGTTTCTCCGTGACACATGCCAATTACAAGTAGCTTAACAGTCCAGATATATAGAAAAATATATTATGTCATTACGTCACAGAGCAAGACATGTCATCCCAGTGATATGATGCCAGTTGCACAGCTCAGAGATACAATGGATGGATTATTTATTACTCAGATTAAACAGCTGGTTTATACCACCATGCCCTCCGTGAATGCTGCAAGAATCTTCCTCAAAACGCAGGCGAGTGTTTAAGTACTTAAACATTTGTGAACACATGCACACACCAGGAACATGTGTGAATCTCAACTCATTTTTCACTTTCTTTTCCCCACCTAATATTCAGGTCATTTCATACACAATGAATAGTTTGATCCTGCTGTCAGAGATACAGCACACGTCTGATTGAGATCTGGAGATGAAGAGAATTAGAGACGTTAGAGGCAGACTGACTAAAAAGTGATGCCATCGTGTGTTCAGTATGAACTTTACTCTCTCCACTATAAGAAAGCTAATGAAAGCTTTTACCAACGTGCCTATTTGAAAGACTGTTCTCGGATCTGCACATAAAATACAACTACAAAACGGGCCTCCGCAGCCCGACAAACGCTCACGCAAACACCAAACCTCCCACACATAAAGGCTGTCTTTGAGCATTGATTGACTGGTGCCTCAGGGAAGCTGTCCATTCCTATTAACATTTCGAAGACTTTGGGAATGCCTGAATAAATGTTTTACCACCAGCAGAGTGAGGGTTTGTTTGAACATTTGAGCGTTTCTGCTTCATATGGGGAAAATCAGGACTTCTCTGTGTGTGTCTGTGCCAGTAAAGTGGGTTTTATCAGTCGTTGGAACTGCAGATGTTCATTTTTCCATTGTTCAAAGAACTTTAAGAATTCCTTTGTGCTTAAAGTTTGAATTGCAGGCTCAAAGATTTGCTCTTAACCCTAGACGCCTGACTATACTGATTATACTTACTAACAGTTTTCATCAGGTGGAAATCACAGGGACACAGAGGGTTTTAATCATAACAAACTCTACGTTCAAACAAAAATTTCAGGTTGCTTTCAGTATGTTCTGGACTTTTTCCCCATACCCTGAAAAACATTAAAGATGCAGGTTAGAGTCTTTGTTATAAAGGAGAAGTTCTTTTTTTTTTTTCTTTTTTTTACAATTTTCTGTAATGTGTCATTATCAGAAAGCAATATAAAAATACAGCATGCACTTAGTCAGGTGGAGGCAGCTAGAGAGAGGAGAATAATAGTGAAATATGGAGTCCTTTCACAGATAGAGTTGTGAAACCATAAAGTCAGTAATCTAGTTGCTGTTAGGTATTTGTCAGTAGGGTCAAAAAAAAAATGCAGTTCAGATTTGATGAGAGAGGTGAAAGGATCAAATTCAGAAAGTCTGACTCCACCTCCTAAAAGAAGCTGTTATGAACACAGCTGTGAGGATACGGTAGCACGTTGCAAGTCCCATTAAGGCTTCAGTAAACTGTAAACCTTTGAAGAAAATGCTTGATATGCCTCATTTAAATTAACCTTTTGGTGAAGCCATTTCACCAATTTATGTTTTCAAGGTGAAGAATCAGCTTTCTGTCTCAACATTTTAACTATAAGCTGAGTCATATCCATGCAAGTATAGTTTTGGATATGGTTCAGACTTGAAGCCTTTCATCCAAGTTATTAAGAAACAAACAAAAATGCCAAGTACCAAAACAGTTTTTAGCAAACTCCAACGATGATACTTTTGGCACCTATTCACAACCTAGACGTTATGAGTCATTTGTCCTCAAAGCTGCATTTAGCGCTCCAGAGCTCACAAATTAAAACATCATTTAATATAGATAATTTAGCTCATATGTTACATTTTCTCCGTACATCAGCTGTCTTCATCAAAGTTCATCAAAGTTACACTGAAGACTGAGAAAGTCATCTCTGATTACTTATTCCAGTTATGTCTTTTAATCTCCAATTCAATACTTGGAGAGTAAGAAATATTCATTTATGCATCCAAAATTGTCATCACCCATTACATTTATGAACACTGATATATCAAAAAAAATCTGATAAATAGTTTTCAGCCGTAGCAACAAAGACATACAATTAAGGAATCAGAATCATAAGTTTGCTCCATATAAAGGATGGATTTATATTATATAAAATTTTAAAAAAGTAGTGAGTCTCCAACAAATTCTTAGCAAGAAACTTTTGGAAAGACACGCAGTCCTTTCTTTCTTTTCACACATCAAATGTATATTGCTTTGACCTTCTACTGCAGGTCCTCCCATATTCTCGTGCATGCAGAGATTTGCTGAAGTGCTGATGCCTGCACCACTGTGCCTTTTTCTACAAATTTGGATAAAGAAGTGGCATGACAAGTGGCAATAACTACACCTGCATTTTCAGCTCAAATTCAAAGAGATAGGACACATGTATGGCAAACTGAACTCCCGAAGGGAAGTTTTCTTTGCCGCTCGACCTTTTGAACAGAGGGCGAATGAAAAATATCAGTCTGTGCAGTTTGAACGTTTTTGCTATTTCTGATTGTAAATTCATTTCTCAGGGACTTCTAAGGACAATCACCTACTGTTAGACTCATGTTTGCACTCTGTTATTTTTTGTAATGCTACCGTTGTTGGCACAGAGAAAAATAGATGCATAATAAATTGATGTTATCGAGCCATGACCTTAACCAACATTGTACAATTATTCAAAGGGGCCTTGTAAGTAAATAATTGGTTTCCAGGACAAAATGGGACAATCTCTACCAACCCACACAGCCGCAACTAAACAGTATCATTCTCAGCTGCACACCTGAAGGTCACTGCATATAAATGTGGTAGTGATGTAGTAATTAACATTGCATGCTGGAACACAGTTTAGTCTGAGAAGTGGGTCCCTACATAATGAGTAAACAGCCACGAATAACTACTGCCAATGCAAATCAATTAAGGGACTAGACTAGGAAAGTCGTGTTTAGAAATATATGATGTTTTTATGTTGTTTTAAGCACAATTAACTGCATGGTAAGGTCAAAGCATAAGAACAACAGTATTTATTAGCAGTAATCAAGGGGCTACATTCGTACATTGCTAATGTGAAAACCAGGAGTGCAGAAAATGGCAGTTCCTCAATTGACCACTGGGAGCTGGTCCATTTTTTTTAGCACGCAGAAAGACAGAAAAAAAAAAACTTTAAGAAAACCTACAGGTGAGGTCTGTGGAGGAAGAGGACTTCATGGGGTCACTGCTTGAGATACACATGGAAATAACATTCGACCTTTGTCCAAGTTGCTCCAGTCTTCATACCTGCTCATTTGTATTGCATTTATCACACTGAATAACAAAGACATTAGATTATTTAATATTCAATATAAAGCAAATGTTGACATGAGAGACAATTAGCATTGCCTAACCTATTAAGGCCAGAAGAATTATGTGAACTTATGGTGACTTAGATGATGAACAGATCACATTTTATATCAAATTCATGCAAGAAAGAAAAAGAAAACACCATGTTTTGGCTCATCTTTTGCGTTCTAACATCTGAAAGGTTATTCTGTGTTTTTAACCCAGATGCCAAAGTGAAGGGCGGACAGGGCTGTCTGAGTTCATTTACGTCAAAGATGACTGTTTCTCCTTTGATTAACTGTCCTCTTGTCACACCCTCAGGGGCACGTTAGCACATTTTAGTGCGAGTGCTTTTGTTGCTGTGTGCTACCTGAGGCAAGTGGCAGCATCTGTGCCTAGATTTCACCACCTCTGAGCGTGACACATTAACCAGTAGCAGCTAGGACAAAGACACTATCTAGGGGTTACATAAATGTCTGGATGAGAGAGTGTGTGCACAACTGTCTTTCCACAGCTTTACTGCAAGTGTATTTTGTTCACAGTGTGAATGTTCAGAACCAGATATGTCAACAAAATTGACCACCATTATTGAATAAAATCCAGTCCTCAAGGGCAACCATCCTGCATGTCTTAGATGTTTCTCTGCCACAGCAAACCTGATCCAAATGAATGGTTCACCATCAGCTTGTCATCAAGGTCTGCACAAGTCTGTTAGCATCTCATTCATTAGAATCATATTGAAGCAGGGATGTCACAGAAGTCAACTGTCACTTAATTATTTCATGCTTAAAACAGTCATTGCTCACTGAATTTGTATTGCTAGTTGGACTAAGCACCCTTGAGTTAATGCTGGCTTTAACCAGCATTTCATGTACTAACAATTATTAAAGATATAATTAAGTAGGAGCTTTGGCCTCTTGTTCACAGTGATGACTGTGCTCTGACAAAATGTCTTGCCATAATTAAGTATATGAGATTATGCAGCTGCATTTAAGAACTGTTCGAGTGGTGGGAAAACAGAATATGTGTGTTTCCAATGAGTTTTTTTGTTGTTCTTTTTTGTTTGTTTGATTTAATTAAGAACTGAATTTATCTGTAAACAACTGCACACGCATTGAAGAATACTTGGACAGACAGCAATTTGTTTGTCCCTATATTACTGTAATCTTCAGTTAAATAAAAACATCCCATGGAAAAAGATATCTTCAAAATACTAAATTAAAAATAAAGAACAATTTGTAAAGAGACCTAAAACTGTAAAAACACTGAAGTAAATTATTAAAATACAAGAAAATTCAAGAATGCCAAAATCTGCAGTAAACAGGAATCACTTAAGCTGAATTGGAGTCATTTATTTGTCTTTTCAAAGTCCATTAAAGTCCCCTTCTTTTGGCATTAATAAACCTCATTCCACCTTTTAAGAACTACTGATCTGAATTTTCTTGTATTTTAATAATTTAC
>JBAMYA010070909.1:0-25425 GCA_037176975.1 Arrhamphus sclerolepis
CATTCAGTTGTGAATATTTTATGGGGAATGAAATTGAGCAGACACCCTCAGCAGAGTTTGGCTTTGTATCGTCAACTCTAAAAAAAATAAATAAATAAAAAACACAAAAAAGAAAAAAACTGAAAGAAAAAATAAAAAAAGCAGAGATGGTTACCACAGCTTTTTCTTAATTTAGTAACTTTAGTCTTGACTGAACAAATTCTGCTGTGTAATGCAGTCACAAGGTGTTTCTATGGGCTGTGTTGCACATGGCTGTAATAAACAGAGTTGGTGTCCAAATGGAAACCAAACTTTAAAGCCAAAACCACTTCTAACTACATGAAGCACTTTTAAGATGCAATGAAGTGCACCACTAATGGGACAACATGGTGTTATAAGATGTGCTGGACCGTCCTCATTCATTAGTAGAGCGTTGGCAGCGACTCTTGTCATGGCAGGAGATCTATAATGCCCCGTGTGGTCAAAAGCGTTATTGCTACATGAATGAAAAAGACAATCAAAACCATTCTTGGGCATGTACAAAAGAAAATGGAGACAGAGTTTCATAATTCTTGTTTTGATTATTCTATTATTTTAATTAAAATTATTCAGAAATGCCCATTTAAAAAGCTTAACTGGACCCTTCTTTCCAGCACACACGTCCCAACAGTAATAATCATGCACATGGTGCTGATGATTTAGTATCGAGTCTCCAGCAGAGCTGGTTGGATTGGTTTGGTTGTTTCTGTTTTTTGTTTTTTTGTTGTTTTCTTTTTAATGAATTGAGAAATAGTGATGTCAATAATGATGCCAAATCCATCACTCTATTTTCTAAAGTATGGACTCAGACTATATTTGTAACAAAACAGCTGAATGTCCTGTTTCAGCTTCCACAGCGTTGCTCATAGACTTTACTGAGATAAACTAAGCATTTAACTTACAGAAAAGCATAAATCAGTCTCATGAAACCTCATAAATAAATTACTGCATGAAACTGATAATTGTTGCCTCTTTCTAGTGCATCCGTAGAGGTGAAATGTTGGCCATCAAATGTAATCATGAAGTCTAGAAAGATTCTGTTCTCATACTTTAAACGTTGCTCAGTGGCTTCTCTAACTAGTCATCTCTGTCTGTGGTGTGAAGACAGACGATCCTCTGTCTTCTTAATGGGAAACAGGGGAGATGAGGTTGTCTTCAAGTCTGCAATGGTACATTGCATTCCCAAACAGATGTACGCATGTTAACCACATGGAAAATTACAAGGAGATTAGACAGGATCGGCAGAGATGAAAGCACCTGAATAAAGAATACATAGCTGCAGGTGTTCTAGTCTGTCTAGGTTTAAGTGTTGCAGCCCATTAAACACACGATTTGTATGTGTTTGTATGCCGAGCTTTCATTTTATTGTTGACAGCATGGTGTTGGGCCTTCGTTTCATTTTATTTTCTAAGTCTCCCTTTTCATGCCACTGCTGAGAACAGAAAACACACACATATACATACATGCATATAAATTTATTTAGATGGGCACTGATCTCTGCAGCAAAAGCAGTCATTGATCAACAGTTGATGTGATCACATGCACAAACTGTTGCTCTGGAAAACCTTTATCAAACGCCACAATAGTTACATTCACACATGTCTCTAAGTACTTATCTGTGCATAAAAAGGTTTTTGTTAACCATGTCTACAACCAGTCTGGACATCAGAGGCATCTGGCATCACACAGGGAAATGTATATTGTGGTCCTATGAATCATTTCTTTAAGGTCTTCTTTGGAAGAAATAGGAACCGTGTGTTCGAGGTCAGAAACAGAAGGGTCCATCCAGATCGTTTGCAACAACAAGACAAAAGCTTTGGTCCTTTCACAGTATTAACACGGAAAATGGAAAATACTCTTCTACTTCTACTGGCCATGTTGGTGCATTAAGTGGTGCATCACAGATCAGACAGAAATGACCTCTAGAAAGAGAGAAAAATCTTTGTGGGTGCAGACTGACCCAAAGCTGAATGTGGATGAGGTTAACGTTCAAGCTGTGATGGAGACAATCCCGTCTGTTACGCTGAAACCAGCCTGTGGTCTGTTCCAAGGGTGACGACAGAGCACATACTCTGTGGGGTTAATAGTTTCTTTGAACATTGTGCTCATGAAATGGCACCATCAAACCTCTGGAAGAGTCCTTCGTACACTGCACTTCTTTAACATAAAATAGATCTACATCTAATAGTAGCTCTTGCGTAACATTATGATACTCAACATATTGCTTTCTCTAATGGATTCCCCAAAGGCTTCCCTGCAGTGCATATGTCAAATTGAATTGTTACATGTTTATCCACTGATGATAGGGGGACAGCTGTTCTTAGTTTGGTGATTATGTTGGAAAAACAATGCAAAACCAATATTAAACTGTCAAACTGCACAGCACAAATGAGTAAAGCTTGTTTATCATGGTAAAATGGGAGATGTGCCAAGATATCGTTGTCATAGAAACAATTTTTTTGGATGAAACACTTGCAGAAATCAATCTCCTGCATGCAGCCATGCAGCGCTGATACATAAAATACGTTGACATTGTGCCGCTACAACACAAATACACTCTGAATGAGGCACTGCCTGATTGTCTGCCTTCCCAGTGTGGACACCCTGTCACTGATACAAATAACACCTGTCTGCTCGGAGGCATGCAGCTACAGCAAACGTATCGTAAAGGCGCAAGTTTTCCAGACAGAAAAATTGCAATCAACAGCGATGACTGCCGTGAAAAGTGTGTAACGTCAGAGTTAACCTGAAAGTCTCTCTGATGATTAATGAAAAATCATTGATATGACTCAGTTAAAGCAGGAAGTGTGGCGAGGCTCAGCTGGTTTCCAGGTGTCACATGGGAAAAATAGCGAATGCTGCAAAGCGTGGGCTGACGGAGAGAAAGCTGGATGCTCCCTGCATGCCAAACACTCTTCAGTATTTCATTTTTAATCCCACTTCAAAGATAGTCTTCTCCTGACAAACTGTCTCTACAGAGGTTATATAAAGAGATATTTAAAGTCAAACTCTGCTTTAAGTTCTGAGTTTTTTTGGCCAGGATACACACTACAACTTGAAATGATGCTGTGGATATTTTTGTCATTGGAATCGTTTTGGGGTTTGTTTGTTTGTTTTTTTTCTTTTCCAGATTACACAACCTCTTCTGGATTCCTTTTCTTCTTTTTTCTTTTTTTGTTTGTTTGTTGACTTGGAGTAGTTTACCAATGCTAAAGTTATTCTAGAGGGGTAGATTTCCTTTCCTTCAGCCCAAAAACAGCTGGGATAGGCTTCTGCAGAAACCTGCGACCAAGAATAGGAAGAAGTAGGTATGGATAATCAATGGATGGATAAAAACTGAAATATCAAAATAAATAAAGAAATTTAAATTATGTGCTTGAAAACATATTTGTTTTTTTTTAAAAAAAAAAAAAACTCATTCAACTCAAAACACATCCCTATCATGTCGGTCAGGAGTGTATCAATGTGAAAATATCTCTTAATCAGTTAGCAGTTCTGTGTAATAGCAACTTTACCAATGTTTTAACATATATAAATAAATAAAGACTTTTTCCCTGGAAAAACTAGTTTTGGCCACACTTGAAACAAAAGCTTGGAGGTGGTAAATGTTTCTCCACACACGTGTGATGGTCCATCTGAGGTGCCTCCGAGCCCAGAGATGTTAATCCTGCCTTTGGACAGCATTAAGATAAGGATCATCACAAGTGAAGCTTATGAATACAACTCTGTTGACAAAGATTTCACTGTTTAAGTTTGATGTAATTAAGTGTGGTGGCGTAGGTGATGGAGGCATTGATACCAATCTGTCTTTGAGTAAATTGTGTACCAGATTTTGCCACATACTTGCCTGTTCTTGGTCCTAAAAAACAGCATTTAATGGGCTCTTCTATGACTAGACTAGACATCGGCATACACTTGCTAATTCATTTATTTTTTTAAATCATTTTATTGTTCAGCTTACATAAAGACTACTGTGACCCTGTGCTGTAATAATGTACTGTTAATAGGTCCACTTCATTGGATAGCCATTGAAAGTTTTTTTTTTTTACAAAAGCCCCTGAAAAGGCTCAACAGACTCAACACTGAGTGAGTGAAAAAGGAAAAAAAAAAAGGTCCACTGCTCATCCTCTGGAGACTGTGGATGTCTTGTCAAACATTTCATGCAAGTCTGATGACACATTTCAGCCTGAATAAATTGATGGACTTTAAGGCTGAAAAAAAAAAGGTTTAAAATTCGGACAAAAATAAACCCTGGTTCACAGAGAATGTTGAGGCCAATAGAAACAATCCCAGTGGGTGCTGAGGCGCAATCTGCATGATTTCTGCTGATAAAGTAGATAATCAGCATGCAGCAGAATTGTGGCCTGTCTGGCAGAAATGAGGGATTTGTTCATAGCCGCCGAGCGCTGTCAGCTGGGTCCTCTGATGTTTTCCATGCAGCTTTGACAGCTTGGCTCAGCGCAGGGGTGGGGAACTGGTAATGAGCGAGATGACAGCCCACTAACAACACACATAAAGGAAGCGTGTGCATGTATAGATGTGTGTGAGGCCAGTTTAAAGTATCGTTGTGTGTTTTCAAAGATTAGAAACTGCTGCTAAAATGACACTTTCTCTGAATCTGTGGTTGTGTGTATTCCCATTTCAACGTGCGTGTGTGTGTGAGAGTGTGTGTTTGTGTCTGTTTTAAGTGGCTTTCCCTAGAAACTCAGCTGGGATTGTAACTTTATAACTTAGCCTCTGAATCACAGAAACATGTCCCTGGTTTCACTTTAGCTTCAAGCTGAATGACTCATCTCTGCATTTGAAAGCTCTTTTTTTTTTTCCAGAATTTGCGACCATTTTTAATTTTAGCATTTTCTCTTCTTTTGTGGTCTTCCACAGCTAGGCTGTGATTGTGGGTCAGACTGGATGAGCCTGTCTGTTCATCCAGCCATTGATCCATCCCTCCATCCCACCATCTGCCAGAGGAAAGATCTGATGACAGGACTGCAGAGAAAGGAGAGAGAGGACTACCTGCTATGGCCAGTGGTATGTATTTGCATCAGTATGAGATATGCTGGTGGTGGGATTTGGATTTGCTCATCTGCAATCCTGGAAGGGCCTCCAATGTAGAAATCTTGTGCTGTCAGGGTTGTCAACCAGCAAGGATGAACAACAACAGTCTACATGTTTAGCCGCTTAAACAGAGGGACATTGATTGACACACCTGTGCCACATAGCCATCCTGTCCCTCATTGGTGCTGTTTTCTGAGACGCTACATCACATCTCCCCTGCTGCTGAGCAAAACCACATGCTGCCAACACAGATACCTTCTTTGATATCCTATACTCAATCTTCTATACAAAAAAAAAAAGACTGCAGAAACCCTTGCACATTAAACAAGAGCACTGGCTACATTTTTCTTCATTATTATTATTATTGTGTGTCTGGTGTAGCAACTGATGGTGCAGGCAGTCTGGGTGCTGAGCCGAACCACCTGAGCGTCGCTGTTGCTGATCATGAGGCCTGGGCTACAGCAATGAACAACATGGGCATTGTGCCAGTGGGCATCGGTGGGCCGCAGCTGGTTTCAGGTAAACTTGCAGTGAAGTTTTATTTTTGTTGTTGTTTGTTTGTTGTTGCAGCTGTCATTTCATTAAATAAAAATGTCTGCATTTACTTATACAGAGACGGAGCATTAATTTAATATCTTTGGCTATCCTGTTAAGTCCCTCTAACCTGCAGAAACTAGGTGCAGTGAAACTTTACATGTTACAAATGCAATGTGTAACATAATACAGTTAAAACAAACTTTATTTACATGGACGCTTGGTCAAAATTCAAATGTTATTTTGGATATTTCAGTCCAAGCTAACCTCCAAATTGTCGCACCTGTGAAAAACCTACCAAATGGAAATGTGCAGAAACATGCAACTCAGAAAGGCTTCAGAAGAGATTTCAGTTAGGAAACTTTTCCTTGTGACATGACAGCGCAAACCAATGCATCATGGTACCACCCAGGTTTAAGCTATATGTAACATTATAAGGCAACATATTTTATCAGAAGTTGACATAATTTCCTGAGCTCTTAATAAATAAATGAAAAAGTCTGTGACGCACCAGAGACACAGTACAAAGCTCCCCTTTCAAAGTTGTTACACATATCTGGTTTCAGCTGGAGTGGCTCACACCTCCCCCTTGACCCCCCAAGGTTCAACAAATATAGTGTGATTAGCCATGTATGCACCAGCAGGTATGCAATCCAGAACACAGGTCTGAAACAAAACCAATCCTCTTCCTCATTAGCATTTTGGCTACAGAGTTGGAAAAGATCTTTATCTGCACTTTAAACACATATCACACTGTCATCTATGCTCACTGAGCATGCACACTCGGGCTGATTACTCAGCAGGGAATAGCCTTCGTTATAGACTGTAATGTCTTCCATCTTGCGCTTGTAGGTCGTCGAAATTTTATTAAACGCAGATTTTGGCTGCATATCAGCTGACACCTGTGGCAACAAATCAGCAGCGTTATCTCCACGTTGTTGTTTATGCTGTTGTAGAGGCCATTCTGAGAATTATCTTCAGTTGATGGTCTCATGATGTGGGCTTGGCGAAGGTTTTGAATGACCCAGAAGAACAAACCATTCAGCAAATTTGTGCAACTACGTCATTGTTTCCAAATGTTTACATGTAAGCCTGTTCACTATAGGGCATAACAGTTTCTGCAGCAGATCAATGTTTTGGAGTTTTTTTTGTGGGTTTAATTAGCTGGAGTGGTGTGGATGCCAGACATAACCAAAATGAAAGTTTTATATTTCAAAATTAAAACACCAAGCTGTTTGTTTTCTAGGTGTCTTCAGTCATATAATCTGTGCTGACACTTGATTTTTCTTGGACAGTCAAATCTGAACCCTTTCTTTTAAAGGTCAGCACGTAAAACATTAAAAATCCAGAAAGAACTGTACAACTATGAGGCTGAGCAGAACAACCTTCGGTTCTCTTTGGAAAAATTTATTCAACAGAATCTTCAAATTTAAATCATGTTTTGTGCCCCAGTTCTAAAGTCAGAGTTGTCTTCTCAGTCACAACTAAATCAACACGACGGCAACAATGAAACAATGAAATCTGTTTTTATTATGTTCATATAATTCAGTCGTCTCAATGCATATTCCATGAGGTGGAACGTCCAGAAAATGGCAACAGGTTGAGTTTTACAGAGTACAGAGGGTTAAAGTGTTAAACGTGGATGGTGGCGGCCCGTAGCAGCTGGCGTGAAGTCATTCCACGTGTAAAGGTTGATGCAAACCAAAGGAAAACTGAACTGTTCTTGGATTTGTCGTTGATTATCTTCAAACAGGAGCAGTTATACAGTTATTAACGCAAGGCCAGAGGGGCTTCGGGTCGGTTCTGCGACGATGAGATGAATCTGCACCGATATTGAATTGGCTTTTATGTCACGGTGAAAAGACACTGAAATTATGTGTGCTTTAATTGTGTATGTGCTCTTGGTTTATGGTTGTTGTCACGGCTCAGCTTCTGGGACATAAAACGCTACAACAAACAATGCTGCTTTCAGAATTTGCATGGAACTTCAATTCATTTCAGTTGTGAAGAGGATGTTCAGGGTGGTCGACGATGTTTTTCATTCTATTAAGTGTCCCCCCTTTGCACAATCTTTCCCAGAGCAGAGCCAGTCTTCTTCGTCCACTGAACTGGCCTGTCATTACATGTAGCATGTGTATGTGATAAGTAGTTGGATAATCCTTCTTCCCTGAATAAATCAGTGTAATGAAAAGCCAGGTAATGGATAAGCATAACTGGAACTTTTGGATAACTACTGTTAAGCTCTTGGAAGAATTTAGCCAATGATTCTGTGGATACTAACATGTAATTCCTGTCCACCATCCTTTATTATGTGTGTGCTTCTCTATTTTATTTTATTGATTTTATTTTATTTCAATTTGAAGAGCGAGATAGGGATTTTTTTTTTCTCCAAAAGGATCTGAGGTTACTTTTTAAAAAGAGAGCAGGGTTGGAAGTCATTCATCACACTAGAAACTCCTGCATCTGGATTTAATCAAGTAATGTCCCCAGTTCATGTTATCTAAACCTTTTTTTTCCCCCTGAAGTTTAATATATACAGAGAAATGTGTGTGCAAGTCCAGAGCTCCACATTAAAGTCCCAGAGCTTTATCTGTCACTCAGCAGTGGGTGCTGTACAGTATAGCTGCTCCACAAACACAGCATGCTCACTTGTTATTAGAAAAAATACACTAAGCTGTATTTCATTTTCCCATAATTTAATTTCACCTTAGAATTTGTTTGCTTTTCAGAGAAGTGGGGATTTGCCAGAGCTTTGTGGCTGTATGTTTCTGCACTGTCATTATATAAGTGCTACATTTAAAGGTTTATTAAACGGCCAGGTGGTGATGTTGGGCGAGTAGAATGTTTGTTTTGTTTTGTTTGTTTTTTTGCTCTTCATGTTAAGCTCAGAATGATTGACTGTGTTACACCCCGTGGGTCGTATTGTGTGTGTGTTCCCTTTGAGTGCTGCCGCCAGGTGAGCTGCCACAGCTGTGGCTGGTTATGGCGAATCAGCTGGGCTACCTTAAGAAAGGAGGCGGAGGACACCACTTCGGTGCCAGTGGGCCAGCTGGAGTTGGTGTAAAGATGTGCAGGAGCTTTCAGTAGTGATTTAAAGATTTAGGTGGGGAGAACACAAACGGTAAGGAGGTTTTGACTACAGCAGATCATTTTCCTTTAAACCACAACTGAAAACATTTGGGGATGAGAAGATGAGACAGAAGAAAATGAATGATTGAATGGGATGTTGTTAACCAAAGGGTTAAGTTCACGCATACATCTGGGAGACAATTTCACATTAATGAAGTGGAGGTGAAAGTATTCAGAGCCTTTACACATGAGAAACAATAAATGCAGGACTGTAAAAACCCACTCTAGTCTTTGTTTTATCAAGGTTATACTTATTGTCCGGTGTCGTAAACAGAACATTAACAGAAATCCAGTGAAGCTGACTCTCTTAGACCTAAAAAGAATGGAAAAACTAATTATTACTTCTGCACACATCTGTTTGAACAGTCTCTTTAAAGAGTTAAAGCTGCTCAGTTCTAAGTTTGGCCAAACAAAATGCTGACTTTTGGTTTTAAAGTTATTTTGTTCTGAATATTGTTGGTTTCACTTTGTACATATTATCTCAAGACTGACTGTTTCCCATGGCTTTATATCTTCAAAGACTAAAAATCCAAAAGGATGGTCACGATTGGCCACGTTCAATTACACACAATGAATCACTTGCATCACATGGACCCCATTCAATTTCTATAAAAAGCTTAGCTTCATTTTCATCGCCTATGCCAGGGATCATGGAAAGACAGGAGGTCCAAGCGTCAAAAAGCTGAGGGAGGTGAAGGAAATTGTCTTGTTCGACAGTGGGGGAGGCTAAGAGAAGAGCTACTGCCATTTACTGAGATTATTTGGTTAAAGTTGTTTATATTTATGAACTTCCTGCTTACAGATTCACCTCCCCTCCCTCCCCCTCCTTCTTCTGCCTGTCTGCTCCTGTTGTGGCTCAACAACAAACATGGACAGAAGACATGCTGGCAGGAGAGAAGGAGAGTCCAAATATGAGTGTTGTATTTGCTAGCAGCTATGGGACGTTATGAATTTGGACAGCTCTTAACCTAAAACATAAAATATATATCACATTAGAAGTGGTGTCTTGCCTGAGGACACTTCATAATGTCTCTGGGCTGGAGATCAAACTACCAACGATGGAGCAAGAGATCGACATATGCTACCCACTGATCCATGGCCCCCTTAGTAAAGCCAAATGACATTCCAGAAACACATTTGAAGATTAGCCACTACATCCACCTGATAACCCTCCAATGCTGAAGGTGTCCTGGATTTAAAATGGGTGACTGCTGCTGCATTTTGGTAAAGTCACAACAACGGTTTGATGTCTCACATGACTGCACAATGACTGCCTGTTTCCATGATGTTGTTTTTGTGTGCAGCGTAATACGAAGCTGTTCGACTATTTCTTTGTCTCATTGCACATGCACGTGAGGGGAATCAATTTACCAAATAAAGTGATCATGTAAATGTGATATCTGAAAGGACAGATATGTTATATTAGATGGGTCCACAGCTGAGTTTTGTTTGCAATTTTAGAATTTCTCCACTGTTAAAGTTGAGCCATGGTGGCTTTTTGCCGATGATATAATTTAGTGTTGTGAATCTCAGTCACTGCGATGGACTGGCGACCTGTCCAGGGTGGACCCCTGCCTTTCGCCCAAAGTGAGCTGGGATAGGCTCCAGCAGACCCCCGTGACCCTGAACAGGACATGGCGGGTATAGATGATGGATGGATGGATGGAATCTCAGTCAAGTCATAAAGACTGTTTTCTCCGAATCTGATACACGTCCACGTTTACGCACAATCATCATCATGTTGTTTTATGTTCTCATCATATTTTACAAGGTGATAAAAAGGGCAGGGCTTAAATCTTAAAAAAAAACAAAGCCAAACTTTGTTAGGGGTTAAAAAGAGGCCAAGTTACAGTCTTATGTTGGTTTACGTGCAGATTCCAATTAGCATTTGTTTAAACCGTCCCTCTCATATATGTCTGGGTGTGTCCTAACTGATGAGCTTTAACCTTTTAAACAAATTACAGCCAGATGTCTCACAGCAAGGCTGGTGCAGCCCTTGTCAGTTTAAGTGGGGAAAAGAAGAAGAAGAAAGAATAACAGTTGTAAAATAATCACTTTAAAGGTTTATAACACACTTTTTCTTCTGTCAGAGTCCATCTCTCAATTTTTTTGCTCTGGCTTTCATTTCTCTCCTCCCCGTGCGTGTGTTTTGTCTTTGCTCTCTGTATTTCTTCCTCTCCTTCTGTCCCTGGCAGTCGCAGCACAGCTCAGAGTCAGAGAAATGAACCTGGCTCCACTCATTTTGGCTCCTGGAGAAGAACTGTGAGCAAAACCAACCTTATGTGATTATGATGAATGTGTGGCGCAAAGGTTTGTAATTTGCCTGTCTAGGTTATCGCTGACGGCGCTTTAATGAGTTTTCCTAAGACCTGAAGAATCTCTGGATGTATCCTGGCTGTACACGCTTAGATTTATGGTACATTATCTCGCTACATGTTTTTATTTTTTCCCTTCCTTTTTACAAGCCTGGAAGTCTCTGATAAAGAGTATTCTGGGGCTGCACACTTCTTTATCCACATAGCACATAGTGTACTTTGAAGATACTTTTCCATTGTGGTGTAAAACTAAAAACTGGCAAATGAATGTAGAAAAATAAAATGAAAAATAAAAAAAATAAAATGCCCTTCGACTGTTGTGTCCAATCTGAGCGCATCAGGGAGTGGAGAGTGACAATACCTGAGGGGACAGCATACTCCATATAGAGAACCTTCATGGATCTCCAAATCTATTTACCATGTTTGTTATATATCTGTGAACTTCGATCCATGCTCCTTTCATTGTCTGAGTACCACTAATATGTGCAGCAAAACGATGATCCATCCATCTATTATCTACACCCACTTATTCGTGTCCAAGGTCACAGAGGGCTGCTG
Source organism: Arrhamphus sclerolepis (assembly GCA_037176975.1). Lineage (NCBI taxonomy): Eukaryota > Metazoa > Chordata > Actinopteri > Beloniformes > Hemiramphidae > Arrhamphus > Arrhamphus sclerolepis. Next base: position 11,610 of record JBAMYA010070909.1, read on the forward strand.
GAGCCTACCCCAGCCCTTTTCAGGGTTGCTCCTGTACATTGGAAGGAGTGAATTTAGATGACTTGGACATCTGGTCAGGATGCCTTCTGCATACCTCTGAGAGGAGGAGTTTCAGTCATGTCTTACTGGGAGGAGGTCTTTAGGCATGTCCAGGACATGCAAGAACATACTGGATCTTCCTGTAAGCTTCATTAGCACATAACAGATAAGGTTCCAGTACACAATAGTTTCAACCTTAATAACGTGATGATAGATGTATTTATCTGTTCATCAGGAGTCCTCATCATTCTGACACAGCCTGCGTTGTATTTCCTTTTCTTCTGGTGTTTTTGGTTTCAGTCAACTTGGAAAGTTTCCAGGGTTTTTCTCTCCTACTGAATAATACGTGGGGCTCACGTAAAGAGAGGGAGTTTTTCTTTTCCTCTTTTTTAATTCAACCTAAGGGAGTATGAACTCTGAAAGATTATCTTTGCCTTTAACTCACTTTGATATGGAGTAGGACGCTGCTGCTGTAGTGCCACCACTCAGTATGTTTATTTGGTCACACATTTTCTTGTTCAGTCAGTTAAAGAGTGTGTTTGTAAAATTTTTGAGACATTTATGTTTGGGTCCTGGCCAGATTCTGCTTCCGTTGTTTGGAGAGAAGATAGAAGCATCGATGGGCCGTAAGAGATCGAGATGTACAGACAGAACAGAGATGATACAACTTTAATATGTAATACAATTTACAGAAGTGAGGTATAAAAACTATGAATGAATGTGTATATATATGACACACTGACTTAGTTTGGGCAAGTTTGATCATTTTTAAAGCTTTTGAAGCCATCCTCACATGTCAAAGACCTGGAGTTTTATCAAATCCTTCATCCATCCATCCATCCATCCATTATCTATACCCACTATTTCCAGTTCAGGGTCATGGGGGTCTGCTGGAGCCTATCCCAGTTCTCTTTGGTTGAAAGGCAGGGGTACACCCTGGACAGGTCGCCAGTCCATCGCAGGGCTGTCAAATCCTTTTATTTATTTATTTATTCATTTTTAATAAGAATTTCTTCTTAATTTTCCAGGAAAAAAAGCTTTGTGGTATTCAGTAGGTTAGATGTAAAATGTTTCTTTTGAATGAGGGGGGGGATGTACATATACTTCATTTTATTTAGCGCTTTCCTCATGTGAACATCCACTCTGATGCTTGTTTAGACTAAAAACCCTACAACTTTACAACAAGGCTTGATCTCCAGGGATACAAGTACGACCAAAAAGTAGTCTGATACCTGGGAGAAGGGGAAGAAATTACATATTTCCTCATGAAGAATAACTAAACTCTTAGCTAAACAACCACAAACCCATAAAAGTTGTGATGCCATGCAAAACAGACAAAGAAAAACAGAATGAGATGATTTACAGACCTCGTAAACCCAATCATCTCAAAAAAGTAGGAACATGGGGAATAAAAGGCTGGTTGCTGCCATCAAAGTCAAAATGAGCTGTAACCATGAAATAGTGAAATGTATCCATCACTGGGAATAAAATATGGGTTTATGAGATTTTCAAATCATTATTTTGTTTTTATTTACATTTTACAAAGCGTTCCAACTTGTTTGGAGTTGGAGATGTTTCATTGCAGATCTGTTTCTGCACAGTTGCATTCAGGAACATTTCTTGTTCTTTGTAACCTTGTTTCAGACGGGAGAATATTTTATTTAACGCCAAGCTGTAAAATAAACTTCTAAAGGATGGATGGATGGATGGATGGATGGATGGATGGATGAGACCAGCAGAAGTAAAGGCCTTAAATTTGTCCTCCCTCGATGTATAACAGCTTCCCTCCGTTAATTCTTCATGGTTTTGTGGTTGTTCAGATTGCAGTGGGGGAGCAATTTCTGCTGACATTTTGCTCCACCCACTCTCTTGTTATTGCAGCGTTAAAGGTGGGAGCGTGCAATGCTGCAGAACCCTCTTCCATCTTGCCCGGTCTATTTTTACCCAGACAGGAGAAGCATTGCTCCTGTCGCATCTGTCATCTCATTGTTTATCATCCCCTTTCTTTCTCACTTTCTCCTTTTCCTTGAGATGAGACAAGTCGTCGTCCCCCCAACCCCCAACCATCTCATTTTCACCTTTCCCCATCAGCAAATTCAACATGATATGCTTTACAGGATGTTGTCCAGGCGTTGCATCTGTGCTTTCACTGTGACTGTACATTATCGTAAGCAGTTAATTCATATAATATTATGTTGTTTTGAGCTGAAAATACCTGATCACTCTAAAAGCATCCACATTCATGGTTAGACGAGACAAATTTAGCCTGTAACCTGGTTCAAGACCAAAATAATTGAAATCCTTTCAAGTATTCATCTTGCTACGCTTCAGGCTATGTGGTTGTGCCAAGGGTGAGTAGTTCAGTCCAATCAGCACCTTCTATTGACAGGTTTTAGGTGGGATAACAGTCAGCAGTGGTGTAATGAGAATAGATCTTGACAGCATTTGCATTGAAAGTGCAAACTATTTTTGAAAGAAGAGTATAGGTAGCTACCCGAGCACTTCTTTAAGTTTACAAAAAGTCTTTGCTTTCATCTCGACTGAATTTGTCATAGGCTCCACTGCTAAGTGGTTTGTTGATCTGATTGGTTAGAGGTTGATAATAAGAGAGAAAGACAGAATAATGACTCATCAATTCGAACGGTGATGAATCAATCAATCAATTCTGTTTTTTAAAAGTTGTCGTCAACCTCTTCCAGAGTGTTTAATGTAATGAGGTTAGGTTAACTACAAACATCTGTTTGAACTTCAGGACAAGCCAAAAGTCTGTTTCTGGATCACAAAGTAGCGGAAGCAAGAAAGTAAGTATTTACTTATAAATCACCTTTCAAGGAGAGTAGTCATGAAGTACTTTACAGTAAAATACAACAATAGGATAAAAAGCAGGTGGGTATATGTGACCACTATATAGATCCTATCCTATATCTAACCATGAGCGTATACAAGTAGTGGACTTATGGGGTTTTAACACAAATTGGTCTATGGGGATGGGCCATAGTTACAGTCCAGTATAATCTCCCAGATGAGGTTCATTGGGGCCTCATCCTGAAATCAGGTCTTGACGAGTGGGTTACAGCCAGACTCAACCCAAATTAGATACATGGGTTCCACTTTTGTGGGCTCACCACCAGCAGTGTGAGTTTAGTAGCAGCTAAAGGGGTTGGCTGTGCTGACCCTCTGTTTCCAAAACTGGATCTTGAAACAAAGACATGGTGCAACTCATTCCTGTGTGCTCCCTATCTACCTAAGCAGATCTGTTTATGCATGTTCTTGTCTTGCTATCATTAACACAAAATGTTTTAAGAGGTCAAGATTTCATGGTGTTAAGGAATTACGGAGTGTTGCGTGATCTAAAACCGGGTAAAAAAAAACTGTTTTACCTGAGTATTCTGTGTATACCTGTGTATGAGCATTTAGGTTGTGTGTGTGTGTGTTTCCCCTCTGGAAAAAAGGCCAGGTGTGCCAGGATTTAAGAATTTGAAACAATTGGGCCAGAAACAAAAATGTGCAAAGCCAAGACTACACTAGGATTGATGACTTTTAAATACATGTTTCAATCATGCTGCATTTTATCTTAAGATGAAAAATAAAACTGCTGTCATTGCTTCCATTTGTTATGTTTGACTGAGAGGTTACTCAGAAAGAAGAAAACTTGCAATGAAGTGATGAGATGGACAAAGCTGAAGGACAGATTTGGGTCTTACTGGGAGAAGCACGAAATCCAAACCTCCTTCTTGCTTCATTTATTAAAATAAATGAATCTGAATACTTTCAAATACATTCAGCAATGATCTCACTGTATTAACTCGTGCAGTGGATTTTATGAGTCAGTGTATTGATAATAATGGTTTAGTAATATTTTTTTTCTGACTTGCTTGGATGAATACGTTCAATGCTATAAGGAATAGAAATAAGTTGACAAAGCATCATCTTCACATTCTGATTTAATCTTATAAGTGTGTGTGTGACTAAATCTGTTGTAAGCTTTGTGTCTTTGCAACATGTGTCCAAGGACAAGGGATGACAAATCCTTGGCTCTGAATGACTTAGAGCAATCTTTATTTTGAATCTGTCTTTATACTCCATTCTTCATCTGATCCATCGACAGACAGAACATTTCTAAATGCAAGCTTGTTTCCTAAACATTGTTATACAGTATCTGAAGAAAGTTTGTGCTGCCTGTTGGTCTTCTGTCCCTCAGAGTCCCTGTGTATCCAGAGGTTTGACCCTGGTCTGGGCCTTATTGGACCCATAAACCCTATGATGGCGGGTATTAGCCTGGTTCCGCCACCACCCATTCCCCCTGACGTGCCTGTCATCAAGGAGATTATCCACTGCAAGAGCTGCACTCTTTTTCCTCAGAACCCCAGTAAGTAACCACCACATTTTGGGTTGTTTTTTTGTTTTTTGTTGTTTTAAAAATTGTTCTTTAAACACTTAACAGAGGAACTTTACTTGGAGTAACAGAAGGTTGCAGACTGTGTTACTGGGAGTGGTAGAAGTTACTATTATTTAGTCATACAAAAAAGTAAAAGTATATCAATGAAAAAGTCTTGCATTGGGTTTTTAACTTAGTCTGAATGTGGTTCTGTACAGGTGCTTTGCAAATGTATACATATATATTACAGCGTGATGCCACCCCTCAATGGCAGTCTCAGGAATATTACATTACATTTAACAAACAAACACTTTTATCCAAAGCAACTTACAAAAGAGGGAAAAACCGTATTTTAGTAAGCAAGAGGCACCCTCTTACTTACAATTCTAACACCAGCACTGGAAATTGAACCCAGGACCTCTGACTAGGAATATCTGGGGTTTTGGCTGGAGGGCTGTTGTTGTCCTATTTCTGCTCAGGAAATGACACGAATCGAAGTGGACTTTTAAATGTTTTTATTCATGATAGTTATTATAAAAGCACAGACACCAAACTAATGCCATGCACATTTTATGCAAAGTACGTGTCTTACATTCAAAAGGACTTTATAATCTAATGGCATTTTATATCAAGAGAGTTCTACATGATGTAGCCTTGAAATCATGATGCCTATAATGATAATATTATTCTGATACAGATCTGCCCCCTCCATCAACACGGGAGCGCCCCCCAGGCTGTAAGACTGTGTTTGTTGGAGGCTTGCCAGAGAATGCCACAGAGGAGATTATCAGGGAAGTCTTTGATCCTTGTGGGGAGATCACTGCCATCCGCAAGAGCAAGAAAAACTTCTGCCACATCCGCTTCAGCGAGGAGTTCATGGTGGACAAGGCTATTTACCTGTCAGGTGAGCAAATTTGAGTCGGTGTTTCGCTGAAAAGCACACTATCCCCTGAGGCTGAAGTAAAACTTCGAAGGATATATATCAAATCTGGCTCTAATAAGAACTCTGGCAGGACTCATGTTGACCAAGAGTACACTTGGAGACTGTTGTATGAGTCAAATCATGTTCACACAACATAATTTTTAAACCCAATCTGCAAGTCACCGAGCTTGACAACAAAAAGCAACGATCAGAGCCGAGTCGCTGAACTCACATCAGTTGATTGCTGCACAAAGATGCCACTCAGAGAGGCTAGTAAACATTTGCCAAGCGCAAATCTAAATCTAGCAAGCTCTCTGGAACTGTCGGTCCAGGCTGCACCCAGTGAGGACAATGCCTGGGGAGAGGTCAGTGTGTGGAAGAGAAACCCACAAAGCAGTGTTCAGCATTCAGTAAGAAGACAACAGCAGAGACAAAGCAGTCACATGGCAACAATCCATTTTGCAAACAGATTTCCTCCCCTGGTCTGTTCCTTTAACAAACTGCCCCTCTTTCACATAATTCCTCATGCTGCACCCCAAATGTGTTTTGTCAATAAAAACGTGGTTTGGAGACCAGATAGAGTTGTTGGTTTTCTAACTGATTGTCAGATCATACAGTATCTAAACCCTTGTCGCCAATCAGTTACTTTCTTTGTGCATTCATGCATCTATCCGTCCATCCATTCGCTTCTGCTTCTTGAGTTGTGGTGCAGCATCCTAAACAGCAGGCTCAGATTTCTGTCTCTCCAGCCACCACCTCCGGCTCTTCCAGGAGCGCACCAACACTTTCCAAAGCAAGCCATGAAATAGAATCTCTCGAGCAATGTCCTGAGTCTGCCACGGAGCCTTATCCTGATCAGACATGCCCGAGACACCTCCCTGGATGTGTCTAGGATGCATCCTCATAGTAGCAGGTTGAATACATTTCTGGATAAACATAAACTACTCTCTGAGTGTCGGTATGGATTCAGAACAAACAGTTCAACTTCAATGGCTCTAACTGATTCAGTCAAACAAATCACAAATGCTACGTAACACAAAAGCTTTACAGTAGGAATATTCATAGATCTTAAGAGATTGTCAATCATGACATATTATTAAATAAATTGGAACATATGGGATGAGAGGGATTGTGTTAAACTGGGTCAAAAGTTATTTAAGAGACAGGAAACAGTTTGTGAAGATGTTAGAATATATTCCAAATTGCTTGGACATTGTTTGTGGAGTACCTCAGGGGTCAGTTTTGGGCCCAGTACTATTTATTCTTTATGTCAATGATATTTGTAAGGTGTTTCTAAAAATCAAATTAGTATTATTTGCAGATGGCACTTTTTTTTTATATATATATATAAACAAATGTATTTTTCAATAGTTACAGTAGAAATGTGTAAATTAAAAAGGTGGTTTGAAAAACAAATTATCATTAAATGTAAATACAACAAAGTTCATGTTGTTCAGTAATTGTAAAAAGAGAGCACTCATATTGAAAGGGTTCATGGAAATAAGTTTCTGGGTGTTGTAATAGATGACAAAATAAACTGGAATAGTGCAAATAGGAATAGTGTGTAAAACTTTAAAAAGCTTTTCTTTTTCCGCATGTGGACTGAAGCTGTGGAACAGATTAGATTTAGGAACAAAACAATGTCAAAGCATGAACCAACTTTAAAAGCAATACAGATTTTTACTGGCTCAATCTCACAGCTCCGTTCTTTCCTCACTTGAAAATAAGTCCTTCAATCTTCCGTTTGAGGCAGTACTTCGCTCCCAATCTCTAAGTCTCTTTTATCCTTTTATTTTATGTCTTTGAAACATTTCTGGACATTAATGTACAAGTTCAAAATCTTAATGACTCTAATTTGAGTGCGGAAACAAGCTAACTAAAACGATCCTTTTCTCTGTGTCAGGATATCGGATGCGTATCGCATCCAGCACTGATAAGAAAGACTCTGGCAGGATTCATGTGGACTTTGCCCAAGCCAGAGATGACCTGTATGAGTGGGAGTGTAAGCAACGTTTACTGGCCAGAGAGGAGAGACATCGCCGTAAGATCGAAGAAGACCGGATGCGACCGCCATCTCCACCTCCCATTGTGCACTTCTCTGAACACGAGGCGGGGCTGTTAGCAGAGAAACTGAAAGGTAAGCAATCTGAGTGACATCTTTGAAAGAATACTTTGCTGGTAAATGCAGGGTTCCTTTAAGTGACATGTCCCTGTCTACGCCAGCTGTTAGTAACAGAATAAATAAATAATTGAGTCATTTTATATAAAGACTATAATCTCGCAGCATCTTTTAGTTCTACAGACCTTCAGTTCAGCTGATTCTCTTAATATGAAAATATACGTCCACATAAGCAGGTGGAAATATATTTTTCAGGAGGCAGAATAAAAACTGCAGTTGTCATGTTTGATAAAGGAGATACATTTTAAATCATGGCATCCATATTAGTGTAAAGTCATGTATGGCTTTTCAAAGTGGATTTGAATTAAAGCAACATTACTTAGGGCTGTTTTAGCTGTGGACGTATTTCACGTTTCCACAGTTGTACTTTCAGACACATCAATGATTAAAATGTCAACGAATAAGGAAAAAACAGTTTGTCTGATTGTGGGTTTCTCTTTGGGAATCTGGCAACGCTGCCAACATGGCCCGTGGGTGACGTCGGAGTCCCTCTTTATGGAGTCCATCTTCCGGACATTTTAAAGATGTTTTACAGTATAAAGCGTCTTTTGAATGTTGCTTTTTTTTTCTTTTTTTTTAAAAAGAAAAAAAAAAAAAAAGCTTTGTAACCTAGTTTCTACAAAGTGTTTCTCATTCCCATTCACACAAGTTTAAAGTTAAACTCTTACTGTGCTTGTTGGGAAACAAATGCTGGTGGTTTGGTGGTTAGCAGCGTTGCCTCCCAGCAAGAAGGTTCTTGGTTCAAGACCCCATAGCAGCTTATCTCTGTTCTCCCTGAGCTTGTGTGGGTTCTCTCCAGGCACTCCATGTAAGGTTAATTGGTGTTTCTAAAAAAAACAAATCTCCCTTTAGTGTGAGTGTGAGTGGCTGTTTGTCTACATGTGGACTGGCAACCTGCCCACGGTGCACCCCTGCCTTTCAGAGACCAGGGACAGGCTCCAGCAGACCCCCCTCCACTTCCTGTGTCTATGCATGAGTGTAGATAATGGGGGAGGTCATTCTGAAGCATCTTAAGTGCCCTGTATGACTACGCTGCCTAATAAACAGTGACTCGGGTTGATTGTGTTTTTAGAAAAGCCATTAAGGAAAATAAAAGGCTTTTACTAATGAAAAGCTGTGTGTGCACGTATGTGCGCGTGTGTGTGCGTGTTCTTTCGAATTTATCTCTTGTGAATCATTTAAAAAAAAGAAAAGGTCGGTGCTGACAGAGTCTGGGTTGAAGGGCCAAATGTTACTGTTTTGGTCACATTTCACACAAAAATGTGGATTTGTGTTTGTCTAAGCCTGGAGGACATGTTTTGAAGAAAAAAAAAAAAAACACAGATCGTTAAAGACAATGTGGAGAATAGTTTCTTGCTCAAAAGTTTTGAGACATTAACCTGCCAAAGCTTTGCAGAGTTAGAAACGAGTCAGGTCAAATGTAGCACGTTGACAGGAGCTGCTGTCCACTTCTGCTGGCTGTGATAGAAGATCACAACAAGGACAACTCAGAGGTCTCTCAGAAAGACAAGAAGCAGCTACAAAGAGACGATGTGCTGTTTACAACTGAATGATAACGTTTTGTGCTGTTTTGAATAGGCAGCTTCTACTTTCCCAATGGGTCTCTCTTTTTAGGCTGCTGCCCCCCAGACCCTAATCCAGATAAGCAGAAATGGATGGATGGATGGATGGATGTTTTTCCACTGCATCTGTAAGCTACGAAACCACAAAATGCTGGTCTACTTTAACCCCATCCACCAGCTCAAACAAACACTTTCCATTCAAGTCTAATCTTAGTCATCTGTATACAGACATCTGGATATCAAATCAGAATCCATTTAGTGCCCGATACTCTAAATGGCTCGTTAGCCATTGTGTGCTGTAGTTCGTATCTTTGTGGTAAAACTCCCCACAAAACTTGGACTTCTCCCATATTCTCATCTCTACAATAACGGGGTGCTATAAAAAATAAAGAAAAAAAAAACCATGTCAATATTGGTCGATTTTAGTGACATCTACTGGTAAAGTGACAGATTGCAGCCAATATTATGGCACTAATTGTTGCGCACTGAAGCTTAATGATTTGATTTAGACAACAGATGTTCACTTCTGCAGACAGAACTCATGAAATTTCATGTCATTTTTTAGAGCAGAAAGTAATACATCTGTTATTTTTTTAAAACCCTGTTCCACTTAAGGAGTAATACATTTTGCAATAAATTTCTGGCTTTGCGTGCATAACCATACCACCATTAAATTGATGCTTCTTGTTTGACCTTCCTTATGTCCTTTTTTTTTTTCTGTACCATTTCAGGAAACCAGGCTTGAGTTGTTTTTATATACGCTTCTTTTTTCAACATCAGCCTTTGTGCAGTTTTTCCATTCACTCTCTAATATTGAATATAAACAGGCATGTTTTCTCTCTGAATAACCCTTTTCAATTTATTCTTCAGCTCCAACTGCAGGGTAAATAAATTTCCATTCTTCCCTGAGTCGTCTCTGTTCAGCAGCGTTTCATTGTGCTCGCTGTAATGTGACTGTAATCTGCCGCTGAGAATGAATGGGGCTTTATCAGAGCTGGGGAAAATGTCTTCTTACAGGTTGTGTTGCAGCGGGTATTGAGCTCATTAAATGCTCTATAATTCACTCTGATCTGCAGTAGTCAGCGGCTCTATGGCAATGTTCAATTATCATTAAAATGGGAGAGAACACACTCAACGGAGGCCCGTGGAGACTCTCCACTTTTTATGACTGAGACCCAAATGTGGCTTCTGTTATTGCTAGAGAAGTTGAAACATCAAAAATGACTTCTGTGAGCAGCAACTTTGGCGCGGTTCATGAAACCGTGAACTGTGAGCACCTCCGGAGAGGGATTGAAGCCCTCACTTCCTGTTCTGATGTTTGTTTTGCCTGACTGAAGGTTAATGGATCCATGAAACGGCTTTCATGTGAGTCATCATTTCATGTGATGTTGCGTGAAACAGGAACTACATCGAGCGAACCGGCATCACAGGGGACACTGGAAAGTATGCAAGGAAATGCACTGGAGTATTCAAATCAGTTTTTCTTTGATATGATTACAATAAGCTGGTAAAGACATATTCCATTCGTAGTGATGTCTCTCTCTGTCAGATTAAAAATTCATCAGTTATTTTGTTAAGACAGAAGACAGTCAGGGATCTCCTTGTGCTTGATTCTTGATTTTTTTTTTTTTTACCAAGAAATTTGACCAGAAAAATCATATTAAATTGTTCATATGTTGAAAAGACTTCCCCTTTTTTTCATACATAGTTTTGGAATTGCTTCCTCTACTCTGTGCGTTGTGGTTTCTGGATTTTTGATTATATGTGCTGTTCTAATCTTCTGGTTTAGTTGGTGTTCTCCTGTGTTTAGTCAATGTTGGCCTTACTTCCTTGTTCTGTATCTAGTCAGGATCATCTCTCTCAGTTTTGGAATCGCTGTAGCTCTGGAGCTGGAGCAGCCGTTTATCAACTGTGAGGCTGTGAGTGGTCCCTGGCCTCACACTCTGCTCGGTCCTACCAAAAGGAATAGTGTCCTTATGCAAGACACTAAAAATAAATATTGTTTAATGTGATTCCTTGTGCATTCTGCTGCTTTATTTTCCTCACCTCCCTCAGTTTTTACTCTACAAGCTTTTCTTTGTTCAGTTAATCATCATCTTTGTTCATCTTCTGTCAGATAATCTTGTTTTTCATCTGTGCCTGTTTCTTTCTTATGTTCTCATTATTTTTTGAATATATTTTTGGGATTATATTTGGCTACCCCACCCCCTTTGGTTGGTTGGTTTTTTGTTTTTTTTTCTTCAATAATCTGACCAATTTCTCCCACATACATTTTCAGCAGCTAATGTGCTAAAATAATGCCATATCATCTGTGAGAGGTTCCATCGCTTCCATCTTACCCTGTCTTCTATATCTTCCTCTGTCAAACCAACCAACCACTTATATTCTTTCAACACATCCAGAAATCTTCCACATGGCCTTCAACCTTTTTCCCGCCTAGTAGCTCCATCTCCATCATCCTTGTAGCAATATACATTCACTATCGCTTCTCTTTATGTGTCCAAGCCATCTCAGTATAGCCTCTTACTTTAGCTCCAAGACCTTGAACTCTGGCTGTTCCTCCGATGTGCTGGGATGTTTTACTCCTATCCATCCTGAGCATCACGTACCTGATGATGTTTATTTATCTAAGATATCCTAATAATGCATAATTTGAAATTCAGACCACTGAGAATGCTGGGATTAGGGTATTTACAGATGTGTGAAACTGCAACGTTACATTCCCACAGCAGACCAGTAAGATAGAAAATGACAAATGATGGCACACAAAACATACAAGGGGGTGTACAACTATCCATCCATCCATCCATTATCTATACCCGCTATTTCCTGTTCAGGGTCACGGGGGTCTGCTGGAGCCTATCCCAGCTCACTTGGGCCAAAGGCAGGGGTCCACCCTGGACAGGTCACCAGTCCATCGCAGGGTGTACAACTATAAAATACTCAAAAGCAGGCTGAATGAATGAATTGTGATGGGCAAAGCCACTTTGACCATCTCCTGTTGGAGCCCAACGCTGGCTGATTGTTCTGATGCTACCCGTGTCATGCAGATACTTTCAGCTCATTGTGGTCCGACTCTGTTTTACCTACTCAACATTGTTCCCACAGATGACCATAAGTTCAACGAGGCCACGGCAGTGCTGTTCACCTGGATCGACCGGGGTGAAGTCAACCGCAGGACCGCAAATCACTTCTACTCCATGATCCAGTCAGCCAACAGCCATGTCCGCCGGCTGATGAGTGAGAAAGCTCAGCACGAGGAGGAGATGGAGTGTGCCAAAGAGGCCTTCAAGAATGCCCTGCTGGCCATATTAACACAATGTAAGGATACTTTTTAAATACTTACTATCACAGTGAGAGAAGGACGCCTTCACAATAATAAATGTAAACTTTGCAGTTTTTCCAGGTAAGTCCAACTCATGTTTTCCTGTCCCTATTGTTAGTAGTGTGAATAGCATGTTTTAGGTTTCAGCATTTTAAGGAGAAAATAAAGCAAGACGTTGTCTCAGAATTATTACAACTCTTAACTGGAAGGTTAGAGCTTTTAAGCAACAGCAAATCCATGCATTTATCTTGACAACTGTTAGAAAATAAAGAAAAATAAAGAAACATCATCAGGGCTTTAAAAATGATGTTTTTATATGAATTCTTGTGAAACTTAAGCTGCATGAAACCACAGAAATTCATCCAGACAGGTTTGTAATACTGGTCTTCTGCAGAGCAAACCTCAAAACTCAAACTGGCAGCAGCTATATATAATATAATATAGTAGCGGGTGGTACAAGTGCATGCTCAGCGGGATTTTATCAAAACTTACACTGTAAAAAATTATCCCATTGTTTTCTGCCACTAAAAATTCAACTGCTTACAGTGGAACTTCTAGTTGGCTTGACATTAAGTATAATTTAAGACAATGTCTTGTTGTAGAAGACAAAACACCATGTTATAGATTAACATAGGTGAATCAAATGTTGTATAGACATTATGTATAAAATTAGATATTTATTTAGTATTGACAAGTATCAATGTTGTGTAGACATTATGTATAAAATTAGATATTTATTTAGTATTGACAAATCTAGTTGAGCTGCACTGTTTGGAAACGTGCAACACTTGTGTCAAATATTCTCTGATTATGAGTGCCAGATTTGACGAGAGAGAAAATACAAGTGTAAGAGCCTTTTAATCACTGAAAACTGGTAATGACAAGGGCCGTGTGACATGACATTTTATGATGCACCAGTATTGTTAGTATTATCTGTCAATATTTTAACTTCATGGCAAGTTTCAGATCAATTTCTCTAAAAGGCAATTTAATCAAAAACAGCTGATAGTTAAATACAAAACAAAGAACACCATTTTCACAGCTAATGTTCTGAATAGCAGGACATATTTTCAAAAAATAGTAACAACCACACCACATATTGATTGTTTCAGTCTTTGCAGAATAAATGTGGAGCCAAAAAGGAGAGAGGCTATGTACACCCCATGATTCAAAGCTTGCAGAACCATCTTGAGCAGCAAAAACATGAAGTAATAGATTTTATTTATGGCTTTATCAGTCTCACATTGTTGTGTAGAAGAAATTTCCCACTCTTTTCAGTTAATTGAGGTTTTGTTCATGCACCACCTCCTCGAAATTTGATCCACCATTTCATATCTTTGACCATAAACATATCAAGGCCTGTGCAGTCTTTAGTTTTTGTTTTTTTTCTTTTCTTTAAATATATATGTAC
>JBAMYA010070991.1:0-25399 GCA_037176975.1 Arrhamphus sclerolepis
TTCTCATTTTGTCTCTCATAGTTGAAGTGTACCTATGGTGAAAATTACAGGCCTCTCTCATCTTTTTAAGAGGGAGATTGTGCACAATTGATGGGTGACTGAACACTTTCTCTACCCACTGTACCAGGAAAACAGACTGGAGACGATGAGGCCTTCCACAAGAAGGAACAGAAAAATGTACAAAATTTAGGTCCTTCGGTATTTACAGGAAGGTTTTGGATATATTCCATAGGTCTTTGTGGTAAGGAGTGCAATGATTATCATGCTGACTGTCTCAGTGGAGCTCTTGGAGCAAAGTGTGAAAAGAGGAGTGATACAGAGGTTGCAAAACTAGAACCTCAGGGTGGTAGCGTGTCTGCATGCAGCAGCTTGGCTCCCTCCACTTAACCCTGCTATTCTGTCACTTCTTGTGTTGGACTATTTATCCAGCGTCCATACAGCAGTGAAATTTATAATACCTGTCTAACCTAAAGTCTGTTCAAGCTCAGAGTGAAGACTATGCATTACTGTGTGATAATCATAATGTAGATATGGAGCCCTGATGCTGCCATCGAGCTGGCTTCAATAGTCTGTAAAAAGAGAACTAAATAACTGCCCTGTGATGTCAACCACAGGTTTTCTGAGGCCTCTTTTCATCTCAGTGCATACCACTATGTTGGTAAAGGTGAAACTAGCAGGCCTAGAAATCGACTGGAACACATCCACCGTAGTCCAGCAGCTTGCTATTTATACTTGGCTGACTTAGCTTTTGCTAACTGTTCTAACTAATGTCAATTCTGATCAAATAAGTCCAACCTCTCTCATTTCAAATGCCACTAACAACACCCAAAATCGGTGCTGCTGTTGCTGAAATGAGACCTCTGCTGGGACCCCATCAGTCAACCTGCTGCTCATGAGTCCAGAGTAGCGGCAGCAGGACCCAGCTGCGGCAAGGCGTAGAAGTCAAAGAGCTAGAAGAAGTCCAACTGGTACAATACAGAACTGACTTTTAAAGCCAGCCCTCAGTGGTCAGTTGAGGAACTACAATTTTACTCATTAACAGGTTTACATCAGGCTATCAAGCTGCTGCGTGTAGCCCCTCGGCTGTTCTGTTCACAGGAACAGGACTCCAGGAAGAGAACAAAAGGAGACGTACGTTTGTGAGCAACAGCTGGAAAACACCTGCAAACATTGTAAACAAATAATGCTGCCTCGGTTTGCTTGCACAGGCAACAGATTTGGAGGATCAGACTTACTAGATCAGGTCTGGTTCTCCACTGAAAATGTTCTGACCCAAAAGACGTGTTTTCCAACAGAAAGCCACGGATGAATAGCACAGTGAGAGCACTATTGAGAGAAAGGGACACAGCATTCAGGTCTGATGACAAGCAGGCTGAGAGGGGAGGGAGAAGATCCAGAAGGTTATTAAGAATGCAATGCACAACTATGAGCATCGCATTCAGAAACAGGCACTAACAGGCTAAAACAAAGTCCAAAAATGACACCGAGTTGCCTGATTTACAGAACCACTTCTTCACCAGCTTTGACATCCAGGAGATGTATGTTCCGCATACCAACACACCAACTGATGAGACAACACTATACCAGTTGAGAGTAAACCTGAAGAAGATCAATGTACAGAAAGCAGATAGCCCAGATGAAGTGGCAGGCTAGGTACGACAGACTAATGTGGAAAATACAGTCGTGTTTGCCAGCATGTTTAACCAGTGCCTAAAAGGTCATCTGTCAATTGCTTGAACAGCTACCATCCAGTGGCTATGGCTCTATAGAAATTAAGGATTTCAAAAAACAGGTGCTTGCACACATAAAAATCAACATGCTGCCAGACTCATTTTAATACAAAATGAATTGCTCAACAGAGCATGCCATTACAGAATTCCACGCAGCACTCACACACTTAAACAAACCTAACAGCTATAAGAGGATGTTCTCTGTGGATTTCAGCTCCACATTCAACATCGTCATCTCACTGGAATGATGTATAGTTGAGTTCACTGTGGAGAAATATTAAAACTTTCAACACATCAGGGAGTGCATCAGCCAATCAAGTTGCGGCTACGCAGAAAAGTGCTAGCCAATGAAATCGTACGTGGGGGATGGTCTACAGTGGCTCTGACCCATCTGATCAGACCTCGCATTACAGTAAATTGGTTGAAAAGTTTGTACCAGTTGTGTTTGTGGTCACACAGAGACAAGTCGGAGAAATAAAGCTTGGGAGGAAGTGGCAGAGTGGGTGAATGTGGGTGGACTATATGTGGTTGAGGACAAATGAGCCATCTCAAGCTGATGTTCTGTTTTTTGTTTTTTAAATCTAGCCGCTAGATCTGTCACTACGGAGACACACAGTTTGATTGACGAAGATGTGAACCGATTATGCTTCTCTGTTGCTCAGAGAGTGTTGTAAAGCAATTCACCGCTAGGACAATAGGGGGCATAAACCTAACACCCACCCCTCCCAGACCAGCCTGCTATCCCGTCTGTGGCTGTTGTTGCATAAATAAACAATGAACAACCACACCCCTGACGTACTTTCTGCAGCGAGCCCAGAAAGCAGGTCATGTAGAGACTCAGTGTGTTGGACCTCCATTCTGAAATGGACTCCATGGAAGAATGGACACCAAGAGAGAGCGACTGGTGTTGGAAATGATCAACACTGAACAGAAAATGCTCTATAGACATTCTGCTGGGGTCCGTTTCAGAGAGTGGGTTATAAAGAAAAAGTAAGCAGTGATCTGAATGAAAGGTTACCCAGTACCCGCTCCACCTCGTCAGCTGTTCTGATAGACGCTAGAGTCGATATAGCGGCGGCTGAATTCAAAAACACCAGCTAGTTCCCCTGCGACTTGTCACTGCTACTCACAGCCACACAAACGCAGTCATACCAGATTCACCCACTTCCCCCCAAGCTTTATTTCTGAAATCTCTGTGTGACCACAAACAGAGCTATTACACCATATTCCTGTAATGCGGAAATGATCAACATTGATCAGAAAAATGCTGCTTGGTCAAACTCTGCTGGGGTCGGTTTTAGAAAGCGGGTTATGAAGAAACTCTGAGTATGCTGAATCGGAATGCAGGAAACACTTATGTTACCGTGTACAAAAAGAAAAATAAATCTTATCCTTCTGCTCTGTGTTTTCGTTTAACTGTATTTCAAATGTCGGTTTTCTTAATAATGCTGGACGTACTAAAAATACCCTATTATTATATTACATTCATTAGAAAATGAAGGAAGCAGAACTGAAAGAAAAGCGGTCCAACAACTCGGCACCCCCTCCTTCCTCTTTGTTTCCTCTACACGCACAGAGCCTGTCTGTTTTTTTTATATGGCGGTGAAATTATGAGATGAGTAGACCAGAGGAGAGAGGTAGCTGACCAATCACAGACGTGCTCTATCAGTAGGCTCTCATTTTTACAGATAGTTAGAATTATTGGGGAGGTGTCCGTCACCCGTTGGGAGAGCTGCTGTACAACGTTGAAGAGGGCTCTGCATGTCTCTGAAATGACGGAGTCGGAGAAGCATAAACCAGCCTTAAGTACAAATGGCGCGAGAGTAGACAGCAATGTAGCGGAAACACCGCAGGCTCAGGTAATTTAGTTGAACCAAATGAGTGACGGACTCACCCGGAAAGCCAGTGGAGCGGAGTCAGAGACGGACTCGGTTTGGCTGAATTTCCAGTTGCCAAATGGAGTGAGTTACGGACTTGCTGAGTCAGCGGGTAGCACCAGCGGAAACATGCAAACTGACATGGTTTTGCCGAGCTTCACTCCAGTCACTGAATTAAAAGAATAATAAGTTAAATATTATAATAACTAAGTACTTGAGATCGTTATGGGGTTGATTCTATGCATATGCTGGTGGAGAGCCATTGCACGAGTCTATAACAAGTTTTCTTCCTTAGTGAAGAGCAGGCTCTGTATTGTGGCCATTTCTATGCAGAGTTGCCAGATCTCAAAGTCTTCGCACCGCAAAGACTCCCTCATGCCAAAAAAGTCTAGAAAAACCCCTGCAAAGTATGTTCAACAGTCTCCGAGGCAATATACAAACAGTGAATGGTAACTTCTAAATCATGTTGATTATTCGATAACTTTGTGGTGAAAAGAAAAAAATAGAGTAGGCCATGTATGTGTTTAAAAAACAGACGCCAACTCATACTGCCCCCTTTTGAGTCGTCCACTTTTCTCTCAGTTCATCTTCATTTACTTTATAATAATATAACAGAGCATATAGAGCATGTTCACTATCCCCATCTTTATTAAGAAAACTGGCATTTGAAAATAAATATTAAAATTCAAGTCCATGGTGCTTCACGTGCAGTATGTACATACTGTGGGTGATATCTGTGATGCACGAAATTAAGATTTTTTTTTGGGGTGGGGGGACGAAAAAAGAAAGACGTAAGGCTGTTTTAAAAGATCGTCACGGTGTCACAAGTAGAAGTCATGGCTGGTTTGACCACATTAAACTATTAAACTCTCTCTTCAGATCATCAACTTATATTACTAACGCTAAATGTGACATTTCATCGTTCAGACATCTCCAAAATGATCGTTATTTGATTACTTTTTGAACTCAACCAAACCCATTTCAGCTTCATGAAGAGGAGACCGAAAGTAACTCTGATATGCTGAAGTAAAACTGCTCCCAACCAGGTTTAGTTCAGAGTCAGTTACTATGGTAACAGACTCCGAGAATGAGTTACCTCAGTTTCTGAAACCAGCTCAACTGAATCCTCTGGATCAGAGTTTAGCAACCTTGGTTTGTGAAATAACTCGCTTTTTGGAACTGACCCCAGGACAGCTGTCCAGTCCATCACAGGGCCACATAGACAAACACACACTGACAATTTCACTCATGCCTAATTCAGAAATACCAATTAGCCTGACATGCACGTCTCTGGACTGTGGGAGGAAGGCAGCTCCCCAGATCAGAAAGGCCATTATCCGAACCGGCGGACCACGGACCCATGCTCAACACGCAACCCTGTCAAAATACAAACGTCATCAAATAAACTGAGCTGAGACATTGTATGGTAAACTGCCTTTATTTGAACTGCTTTTGGCAAGTTTTCTTTTTCTTTACTTGGAACAATGATTAAAAATGTTTTTGTTTATTTTTAGCAGCATATGAAACAACAAGCTAGCGAACTTTTACATCCCTCTCTGTCCAGAGCTTTCTGGAGACGGGAGGGGCAGGAGACATGTCCCTACATCACTACATTACCTGCTACATTGCTTTGTTGACATTGCCATGGTGAGCTTAGTGGAAAAGACAGGGGAGAGACTCCCCAATCTGCCAATGGCTGGTTGCACCAGTGCGACCTCAGGTATTTTTTGGTCGCACAATTGAGAAATTTGGTCGCACTCTAGAGCCCTGTATAGCTTTTTAAAAATGTTTTCTTTAGCTTTTGTTGTTATATTTATTTATTGTTATCCTTATTTATAACAACCAACAGTGAATTGGACAGAGTTGGAGCTAAGTGCATTTTGTACATTCAAACAGATCAGTTTACCCTTGTAGAGAATCTCTGGGCTGGCTCAACATGATGACAACTGAGCTGAGACATTGTATGGTAAACTGCGTTTATTTGAACTGCTTTTGGCATCAACAGTTAAAGACTTGGATTACAGTGACAATCTTTTTTTGTGGGGAATGAGGCCTCTCTCATTTACTAATGTTAAAGGCTGATTTATGCTGTAGCCGAGGTGTAGGTGTGAACCCTACGGAATAGCCTACGGCGTAGCGTGATGTGCACCTCTTTCCCTGGAAAGTAGATACATGTAACTATGTGTTGCAGCAATGCGGCTCGCAGGAAATGTGATCAGTTGATTTGTCCTTCAACTTCCAATTTGCCATCACTATTTCTTCATTGGTTTCAAGTTGGGTAGAACAATAGTCTGCTGTAATGTCTGTAAACACAACAGATGCTCAACATTTATCAGCTCCAACTCATGCAAGATATACTTTATTGGCTCCATTGCTTTGTCTGAGCTACATATAGGAAGTACACGCTGTATAGTAAGTAAACGAAAGGAAACGGTTCATAAACCCCTTATGAAAAAAAGCAACAGCGAAGTTGTGTACGTCGCCCAGATTGGCGTTACCGGAGCCCCACCCTGGAGCCAGGCCTGGGGTTGGGGCGAGCTCGCAGGCGAGCACCTGGTGGCCGGGTCTCTGCATGTGGGGCCCGGCCGGGCTCAGGCCAAACCTGCGATGTGGGCACCTCTTCAAGTGGACTCACCACCTGCATGAAGGGTCATAAGGAGTTGGTGCATTGTGATTTGGGTGGCAGTCGTGGGCAGGGGCCCCGATGACCCAATCCCAGGACAACTCTGGCAATGGGGACATGGAATGTCACCTCGCTGGGGGGGAAGGAGCCTGAGCTTGTGCGGGAGGTGGAGCGGTACCGACTAGAAATAGTCGGGCTGGACTCTCTACTACTCTGGAGTTGCCTGCGGTGAGAGGTGGCGGGCTGGTGTGGACTTGCTTATCGCTCCCCAGCTCAGTCGCCATGTGTTGGAGTTTTCCCCACGAAACGAGAGGGTTGCCTTCTTGGAGTCCCTGGAAGGAGTACTGGAAGGTGCTCCAACCGGGGACTCCATAGTTCTGTTGTGGGACTTCAATGCCCACGTAGGCAATGACAGTGTGGCTTGAAGGGGCATGGTCGGGAGGAACGGCCTCCCTGATCTGAACCCGAGTGGTGCTTCGTTACTGGACTTCTGTGGTAGCCACAGAGTCCGAACGGACCATGTTCTCCACTTCTATTGTGGATGCAGGTGTTTGAAGCTGTGGCCGTAAGGTCTCTGATGCCTGTTGCGGCGGCAATCCTCAAACCCGGTGGTGGACGCCAAAAGTAAGGGATGCTGTCAAGCTGAAGAAGGAGTCCTATCAAACCTGGTTGATTAACGGGACTCCTAAGGCAGCTGATGGGTACCGGCAGGCCAAGCAGATGGCAGCTTGAGCAGCCGCAGAAGCACAAACACGGGTCTGGGAAAAGTTTGGGGAGGCCATGGAGGAGGACTACTGGTCGGCCTCGAAGAAATTCTGGCAAACTGTCCAGCGCCTCAGGAGGGGGAAGCAGTGCCCCGCCAACACTTGTTTACAGTGGAGGTGGGGAGCTGTTGACCACGACTAGGGACATTGTCGGGCCATAGAAGGAATACTTCGAGGATCTCCTTAATCCCACTGACACGCCTTCCCTAGAGGAAACAGAGGCTGGGGACTCAGAGCTTGACTCATTCATTACCCAAGCCAAAGTCACTGAGGTAGTTCAGAAGCTGCCCAGTGGCAAGGCAACGGGAGTGGATGAGAATTTATAGGCGCAGCCAGGGGCCGGAGGGGGTCTGATTCGGGAACAACTGGATTTCATCTCTGCTTTTTGCAGATGATGTTGTCCGGCTGCAAACCGCCCCAGCACATGCTGGAGGTGGTTTGCAGCCGAGTGTGAAGCAGCTGGGATGAGAATCAGCACCTCTAAGTCCGAGGCCATGGTTCTTCACCGGAAAAGGGTGGTTTGCCCCTCAGAGTAGGTGGAGAGTTCTTGCCTCAGGTGGAGGAGTTTAAGTATCTCGGGGTCTTGTTCACGAGTGAGGGAAAAACGGAGCGTGAGATTGACAGGCGGATCGGTGCAACGGCTGGAATAATGCGGTCATTGTATCGGTCTGTCGTGGCAAACAAGGTTTCGATTTACTGGTCAATCTACGTTCAAGACGCTCACCTATGGTCATGAACTTTGGGTCATGACCGAAGAGAACAAGATCCCGGATACAAGCGGCTGAGATGAGCATCCTCCGCAGGGTGGCGGGACGCACCCTTAGAGATAGGGTGAGGAGCTCTGTCACCTGGGAGGAGCTCGGAGTTGAGCTGCTGCTCCTCCACATTGAGAGGAGCCAGCTGAGGTGGCTTGGGCATCTATATCTGATGGCCCCTAGACGCCTCCCTCAGGAGGTGTTCCAGGTATGTCCTACTGGGAGGAGATCCAGAGGAAGACCCAGGAGACGCTGGGGCAACTGTCACTCGGCTGGCCTGGGAACGCCTTGGGATCCCCCTGGAAGAGCTAGAGGAGGTGTCTGGGGAGAGGGAAGTCTGGGCGTCCCTGCTCAGGCTGCTGCCCCGCGACCCGGTTACGGATAAGCGGAAGAAGATGGATGGAAATAACCCACATCCCCACTTTTTTTTGATACACAAAAGAACATGAAAGAGCTTAAAATGACTGTAAATCAGTTATACCCTGCTTCTATATGAATAATTTACAATGCAGAGGATTAACAGGATCAATTTAAAAGTGATAACTTGCATATCAGTTTCACTCAAAATGCAAATATTTCTGCTCAGTATACTGTATTTACTCACCATTACAATGCTGAACCTTTACACTCACAGCAGCTTTGGTTTGGCAGTTGCTCAGTCTTCTCATATGCAGCTTACATCTATGAAGGAAGTTCTTCAGTGAAAAGAAAACTCTTTCTTTTTTTCTTCCTGCAGCCCAACACCATCCTCAATAAGATCTGCCAGGAGCAAAGTGGGCCAATGGTGAATATAAGCCAGGTGAAAGGGGGTGGAGGAGGAGGTGGTGGAGCCACTTATGTCTTCAAGGTAAAACGCTGCTGCATAGAGTATGATGCACATATATTTCTACTTTAACTTAACATCTCCTCAGCATGCAGATGTTGCAGATGTTTATTTATGGCCTGAGAGAAGTTGATGTGAAGTAAATTGTGTTATACAATAAGAGATCAAGTATTAGCTGGATACCCATAATACCATAGTAACATTTTTCTAGATTGAGTGCCCATATCTGACAAAAATTCACATGAAATGTGGAGCAGAGCTACAGCTTCGTGTGTATGCACACTGACTGCAACATTTCTGGCAAAATGTTTGAAATATGCAAAACTATCAGTATTTCCCCCATACTCTAGATTAACAGCTGCAGCTTTATGAATGATTCATCCACAAATCTCATTCTGTATTTAGATTTTTTTTTTTTATTTCTCAGATGCCCAAACAATAATTATGCTGACAGTGATGATTTAAATCTTTCTAATTACTGTAAATTTCCTTTGTACTCTTTCACATGGGTAATAGTTGCTTAATTCCTATCTGTTTTTAGAACTTGCAACAGTCCTGAAAATGTTATTGTTGGATCCAAACAACCCAGGGTTGCCTCTCTCAGCTTCTTTCCAAACCACTCAAATTTAGTGAAACCTGTTGAAATCTTCCAGATTGCAATGTAAAAATTACAATTTATGTTATGTAATTTTAAATATATTTATCTTTCATAAATAAGATGAGAAGAATAAAGGCATTAATGTAAAGTTATACACAACAAAGATTAATCACTTGAATAAGGGCTTGTAGTCTGTCTTTTAAAAATGTCTTTACACTTTGTCTACATGACAGAAAAACTTTGTGACTTGAATAGACTGGAAGCATTTGTAATATCAGAATATTATTCAGTTATTTTTTTTATGAGTTATTATTTTGGTGCACTTGCTGTACGCCCAACCTTGAACAGAGACAAACCCTTCTAAAGCAATGAAAAATGTACTTATCTGCTTTTTTTTCTAAGTAGCTAAGTAGAATAAAACACTCAAGCTCGACCGATAAAGAGGGAGCAGTCGTCAGGTAGTCTAGCTTTGTCTGACTGTAGTGAAGATGAAAACAGAAGAGGTGTGTAACTACCGAGAATCAGGTGCTAAGCTAACAAGCCACCATCTCTACATGAAAGTCTTAGTTCATTTGAAAGCACCTTTAAAAAAATAACTATAGCGCCTAAACTGCAGAAAGCTTCCTTCAAAAATGATCTACTTCAGCACTACAAAAATTAACTGTCAACAATGCTGACACAGGTGGATGCAGAATTATACGTCCCTCTTATCGTCGCTGCTGGCGGAGGCGGCCGAGGCTACAGCAGCCAATCACAGACCCAGATGGAGCAAATGGACTATGAACCCAGCCACCTGGGACGCAACGGGAAGTCTCACGCTGCAGGTACCCTCCACATAGCTTCGATGTGTGTTTGTGTATGACATCTTTCACAGCCGGGATAAACAGCCTGTGGAATAAGGATAAGCCATGTTTGTGTTAGTGTTTGTGTTTGCTTGCAGTTTTACTCTGCTGATTTATTCTCTTTTTACCACATCCATGCGCCCTGATGACATTCACTTAAGAATTTATAAGTTGCGTTTTGCATACTAATTAGAGGCTTTCCTAAGTTGGGGAGTATGTTTGACTCTGCACTGTTACCTAGAAGCTTATTCCTGTGCTAATATGTCCTTGAAAGTGGCTTTTGTGTACTCAGTGAAGTCCCTGATAAGTATCAGCCCTCATTGCCTGTTGACACTGATTGACTTCCAG
The DNA here is from genome assembly GCA_037176975.1 of Arrhamphus sclerolepis. Classification (NCBI taxonomy): domain Eukaryota; kingdom Metazoa; phylum Chordata; class Actinopteri; order Beloniformes; family Hemiramphidae; genus Arrhamphus; species Arrhamphus sclerolepis. Next base: position 10,361 of record JBAMYA010070991.1, read on the forward strand.
TCCACACTGACTCGCATGACATCAAACGTGTGCTGTGCTTGCTGACAGGTGGAGGTGGAGGTTGGAATGACAGCACTCCTGTCAGCCAGGGGGGCAGGCCACTGGTGCTCGGGGGCCATGGAGGGCAGGCCTGTCAGAAGTTCTGGCAGACCCACGGTGGCTTTGGGGGCGGCGGAGGTGGATGTATGTCAGGTGGTGGCGGCGGAGGCTACAGAGGTTAGTCCACGAGGGTCTCCCAACTCCAGAAAATGTTTAAAAATGAATGGCCTTGAACTGCCAGGTACAAGCCCGGCATACGGCAGGTCATGCCTTCTGTTTTTTATTCTAAATGTGACAGTTTCAGGACCAAAATTATACCAAAAACAGCTGCATGCTTCGTCAAACTAAATCTGATTTGGGTTAGACACTTTTTTGTCCAAAAACACAATCTCAAAATAATATCCTTTTATCTTTTTTGCAGAGAGACATTTGAAAATCCGCGTTCACTGCAACACACAAGTATAAAAATGAAGCACATATAAGGAACACATTAGGATTAAATCAGAATAAAATTAAAATCCCCATGTTTCCTTCTGGATGCTGCTAAAGGGGAATTTCAGGACGCTTAAACCTCGACTCCATCTTCACTTATGTTTGGGGGTGAAGTTTTAAGTGATAGGCCAGAACTCCATGACCAACAACAACCACTAAAAATAAGGATACAATGTGATAACTTGTGTCAATGTAAAAGTGCATTTAATGTACGTCTGTTATATGATATTCACACGTGAAACTGTCATTATTATTTGTGTAATTAATCATTTATTTCCACAAGCTATGACAGAATATTTAGCTGATTTATTTATTTATTTATTAATTAATTACCAATGTGGATTTGAATCTGATTGTCATTTGTGTTTATTTGAGGTTTGAAGAAAATCACCTTGAAGTAATTGTACTGATGACCAAAGACGAGCACTTTAACTAAAATTATCTGCGCTCAGGTTATAAACATTCCTTTCACCAAGTACAGCCCATCAACAAGAGTGTGTTCATTCATGTGCAGCACAACGACCCAAAACTTCAGCATTTCCCAGACCTCCAAATGTTGTCTGGGAAAGTTTTGCAAAAAGCAGTGTGACATTTCATTGCCACAGTTTGGAAAAACAGCTAAATGAACCACTGATTGCTTTTACGAAACTGTCTTCTTTTCCAAATCTGGTCACTTATCACACTTCTAGTCTTTTCATAATAGTGTAAGAGCTGCATACTGAACACCAAACTAAAGTCAGCTCCAGATGAAGAGAACGGTTGGCTTTGTAGTTAAAGTTATGTTGCTGCTAACTTTTAATGGCTGCCTCTCATGTTGGGCCTCCTCAGTAAAGGTCCAGTGGCCCTTTTGTTTTTGTATATAGCAAAATACATACTAACACAAGTTAAAAATGAACTGAAAACTCTACGTAAATTGCTACTTTGTGTCATCACAATAATAAAAAACTTCACGTTTAATGATATTAATGCTGTTATTTTAATGATAATTAACTATGCTGTGTTTTCCTCGTGTCTTAGGTGGTAACACCTCCGTAGATGACAACCCAAAAACAGATGGTGATGACGGCACATCCTTTCTCGGCCCAGACGGAGAACTCTACGTCTCACCTCTGAAAGGTAGCGTCAGATCATTCATGGCTGCGCTCCATATGCTTTTGCTGATGAGTGTCAGCAGATTGGTTGATTTATTTGTTCCATTTACTGTGTTTACAGGTGGTATTTAATGTCTGAAGACATTCTGAGAATGTCTGAGGAGAAAGTTTTCCTGTTGAACTCTTACATATGGTTTTACTGTGCTGTATGGATTACTTAATGGAAGGATGTATACTGGAAACCTGCAGAACAAATTATTCTATTTACCAACAGGCCTTCAGGCAAAGATAATCAGTGAGTCATCTAATGAAAACCTCTTGGCCCACTATTGCTTAATTTGTTTTGTACATTTTAGATCAAGAAAGTTGTCCTTCCAAATCTTGGAAACAAGGTTTGGAAGGACAGACTGGGAAGAATGCAATAAAAATAAATATATCAGCAGATAGTTGATGTGTTCCAGGCTTTATTTAGAGGAAACAAGAGCAAAATATATAGTTTTTGATGTCTGTTCTGACAAAGTGTATTATTTCTAGACAATTTAAATAAATGTGGAAAATGAAACAAGCAACATGCTCAGTAAAAGCTGGGAGGCAAATGTGTTTGTCTGTCTGTCTGTCACATCTTCCTTTTATTTACAATTTTTGTTGCTGTGGGAACTGAGAATATTAATCGTTGCAATGTTTTTTGAGAGGAAATTATTACCGTAATGGCTGCTGGTCGTCTCACACATACTTTGTGAACCCATGCTGTTGTAACGCCCACAGAATCCAGGAAGAAGCATCACCTTGATGCAAACATGCGTTTCTCTAAAACTGTCATATATTGTGTGTTTCTTCACCGTTAGTACATTAATAGATATCCACATCACCTTCGCCTCCATACCACCATCAACCTGAGCCTTTGAACCTTTCACTGGTAACAGTCTCTCATCGCTGACATATACCACACATGTCCATTTTTTTCCCAAAAGCCAGTTGAAACATGTAATCTGACAACAGAACAAGTGCTGACTGTCTGTCTACCAATCATTTCACTTCTCTCACCAACACCTTCTGTGACTCTTCTATGGGGGTGTTTGTTTATTTATTTATCTTTAGGTTACATGGACGGTACTTTTTTGAACCATTGTGTATTGGTTTTTGAAACAATATGGTCCACTTAGCCCATATAGTTACTGGTCACGCTGGCTTTATGGTTTCTGATGTGGTGTCGCCTGATGTCCTACAGTCACACACATTCAGTAATAGCTTCTAGACTTGGCCTTTATGCACTCAGATTTCCCCAGACTCCCTAAATCTTTTTACGTTATGCACTGGAGACTTTGAAAGAGCTACATTTTTGCATTGTGAGGCTTTTTTTTTTTTCTTTTTCTTTAACCTAAACAGGGACTGTCGGAGTTTTGCACAAAGGGGTTCATCACACCTCATCTTTCCTTGGAAAGATGAAGCCTTTGGTGCATGTTCCCCTAGTAGACTAATCTTGACACCATAACATCTAATCCAATAACCTGTCTTTCCCTTTTTTTTTTTTTTCAGGGGGGGTGGGGGTTGCTTGCATCAGATCCTCGATTTCTTATGGTTCCAAAATACAATGAAGTTTGTCAGTGAAGGCACTGAAAATCATTTGTTTTGTTTTTGTGAAATGCAGTCTCAAATTAGTTAAGAAATGACAGATTGCAGTTTTCATCACACTTTTAGAAAATCTCCAACCATTTCTGAATTTTTTTTTTATTTCTTTTTTACAAAAGTCTGTGAAATTTCAACTATTAGCAACAGCTATTACTGGGCCTTCCTTACATCTTCAGTCAACTCTTTAGAGAAAATGAAAAATGTGAAAATGGAAACCACAGACTCAAGTGGTTCTAAAAATGTTCTCTGAGATGCGACGCTGTCTGGTGAGGCAAAACTTATTTGTAAAGCTGTAGTCCTCATTTTACCTTCCATTTCACTTCTCTTCCTCTGTGATTTACTGCAGTTTTCTTTTTATCCAATTTCATGAAACCAAATGTTGTTCCACTTCATAGTTACTTTTGTAAAACTTTGTGAACAAAAAATGGGATTTGAGAACAGAACTTTAAACAGTGCATTGCAAGTAAAATGGGTTTGTGTTTGAAACAAAATCCAAAAGCTGTGGCTTTATTTTGTGAGTGGGACCTGCACTGGCACAAACAAGTGAAACTAAAAATGATTTGACAAACATTGACATGGGGAGGAATGCAGCTGCAAACATCTGAAAAACAGGATTATCCAAAGATTTGATCAATTTGAAGCTGATTTGATTGAAACAGTTGGGATTTGATGAAAACAGCCATGACTCATAATTTACACCCCTTCACAATCGTCAATCATCATTCATGGCACAAAAATGCCATTTAGTAATTTATAAAAGTAGGCTCAAGGCTGGGAATAACAAAAACAATCAATTATCAACTGATTTGAGAAACGGATTTGCTTTGATGATCAATGGAACAGTTTCTAATATCAATCATCATTCACAACACCCAGCTGACATTTATCATTTGCAGCATTTTTGTGACTTTGGGAGATTCTCCACTCAGACAAAAACAGACAGAAGACAGTCCTGCTGAGTGTACCGAGAGACTGAAAAACAGATCAAAAAGCAATAATGTTCAGTAATCACTGCAGTCTTCACAATCTGAGTAATAAAGATATGGCTGCAGAGTTATATAGTCATTACAGTAGATGTTTGTAGGAAAAGCTGACTCTCACAACACTGACCTGTAACCAAAAAACCAAACGGTTCTTCATAGCAGCACTGTAAAAACCATTATTCATGAGGCAGTCTGCTTAGCTGTGAACCTGGAGTAATCCTTTCATAGACTGGTCTATCTACATTGAGAAAATTAAAAAAAAAGAGAGACACGCATACCCACAAACAATGATCTCCAAATCTTTACCATCACCTCTTTCATAAACAGTCAGTCTCTTTTTCAGGTCCTTGAAAAGAATATAAAGCAAACCTGCAGGCAGGGATGAGATCTGGGGCATCTGACAGTCTGTTACCTGTGGTGGAATATCTGTACCTAAATCCTGAGCAAGCAGCTAAACGTCCTGAGAAGGGAACATAATAGTCATCAATCACTTTCCAGAAGCACTGTCAAAATAATGACAGTGCTTCATCTGACGCTGTCCAGCGTTTGCTGCAGGAAGGTTGGAGAAAAAAACCTGGCACTGCATGGTTAACTACCTGCAGTAGATTAATCGTAAATGATGCTTCCAGAGTGAGTTTTTACTTCTCCATTGTTTTTTACTGTTTCTTGACATAATATTTGATTCAAATATTTAATAATGGTTGCTTGGTGGTCATGCTCTGAGTCTGTGAAAAACATGTGAAAAACATGTATAGATATTGCTGCAATATCTGTAAAAATGACTGCTTAGCATTTATCAGATCCAACTCGTATAAAATATTTTTTCCATTGTTCTGCCTGAGTTACATGCAGGGGTGGGCAGCTCCAGTTCTCCAGGGCCACAGTCCTGCATGTCTTGCATGTTTCCCTGCCACAACACACCGGGTTCAAATGAACGCATCCCCATCAGCTCGTCACCCAGGTCTGCACAAGTCTGTTAACAGCACCTCATTTGAATCAGACGTGCTGTGGTAGGAAAACATGCAAGACATGCAGGACAGCGGCCATCGAGGTCTGGAGTTGCCTATCCCTGCATATAGGAAGCAAATAAAAGAAGAGTCGGCACTGCAAGCTACAGCGCTGCAGAAAAAGAACTGCTGTCTTGTGGTTGTTGGTGTTATTACAGAGTGACATAGATCGTAATGTACAAGTAGGTATTCCAGAGACGACATGGTTGCTCTGTGTAGCCCACATGTGTGGTGCCTATGCACAAGCATACGTCAGCCTGGGGCAAAGCTATGACGACATAGTTGCCACCTTTAGTTTTTATTGTTTCAACTGTGCTGAAGTCTCCAACAAGTATGAAGTAGTGGGAAAATACACACAGTGTTTGCTGTGTCAAGTTGTTGTTGCCCCTTTTGATATCTACCCAGTTGTGAATGTGCACGAAACTGCGACAAGCAAGTTTGGACTGAATGATGTTTGGTTTGGGACCTTGCCTCTGGTTGTTGGTCTCACTGCAGGGCGTGACTGATCCACCTCCATACAGGCTTATTTCTGTTGAAGGTCACAGGACAGGTTGAACATTTTAATCAAAAACACATCTGTGAGTTGGTTCTTTATGGTGTGTTTTTGCTTTACCAAACATTTCACAGTTACAAACAAAACAATATCACAAGTCTGGATATGCAGTTCCATTTAATTTCACAGGATTTTGTAGTTTTGTCTGCCAAAACCTTTGACTTTTGAAAATGCAGTGAATGTGATGTTGACCTATTCAATTCGATCTATACACATCTGCTTTTGGCAAAGTCAAGATATAAGTGCAGTCAAAGCTATTGGCACCCTGTGTGATCTTTGTTGCATCCTCAAGAGAGCTGCCCAGGAACCATATAACTGTCTTATCAAACTTAGTCAGATGTAGAAAGGCTGTCCCTACAAATATTTGTAAAATCCAGCACAGAGGACATCATCAGCATTTTTATTCTTGCAGAAAAGTAACATGAAAGAGCACTCAACACAACTGTGTCTAAAGATCCACAACAGAGTACCATACACACTCATTAGTATGCATGACTAGTTGGACCCTGAACATTTGTATTCTTTGGAAAGCTTTCCAGTGTTTCTGTGCTACATTTATGTATTTGTGCTTGCAGAATATGAGAGACAATTGATTCTGCAGATGAATTCATTGGCTTTGTTTATTAAATAGCACATGTTTTCACTTGATAATGCATAACTCATGTATGTCAGGCTGCTTTGTCACTGTTGTTTACGATTAAGAAAATCAGTTTATTTATATGTAAATTGAATAAATTGTTATAAAATCTATTTGAAGCCATTTATGAGTGGAAGTTGTCATCACATGGAGGCCAGATAGTCTATAGACTTTGTTCCTGCCAAAAACAACAAGGTGTGTTTCAGACTGCACCACTCAGAATCAATAAATGAATCTACGCAAGACTGGCCTGAAATCTCATGCAGCAATCTGTGCAGACACCAGGCAACAAATGATATGTCAAACTGGAAGAGTGTAATATTAACAGTTAAGTTTTACTAATAAATCTATAGTCAAAATAAACCGAGGTTTTCTTTAGCAACTTCACTACAATAAACAACGTACCTCTATGAGAGCACAAATGAAGCATAAGAAGCATGTGCTGCTGAAAAATACACAAGTCTCAAAGAAAATTACGATATGAAGGGTGGAGAGGACCTAAATGCAGGCGACCAGGAGGCAGGAGCATTTTAAAGTCTGAAACAAAGTGCTGCTTGAGCAGGGAACCCAGGAAAAAAAGCCGAGAATCAAAATAACCGAAGAACCAACCATCCCTAGTATTTTTAATGAAACGTTAGCGTTATGAAGTCCTGAAAGAATATTTGTTGCTCATTAATTAAATGATTATCTATTATGTGATGCATAAGTGGGTAGACTGTGTGTTAGGTGATGACGCTGGGGAGGATAAAGATCTACGAGAGCCCGGGTATTTATTTAGGATCCCTTCCTGCAACTTACTTCAGAGTGTTATTGAACTTTTGACCATTTGGCCCAAAGACATGTATGAGGTCTCTACTTTATTCTTCACTGTGTGTGTTTATGTACGTGCAGGTATGGAGGGAGATGGTGAGGTGATCATCAACCGGGTTCAGAACTGCAGCCACTGTGAAAGCGGCGAATGTCAAGAGAGCAAGGATGGTCCCATCTGCTACTGCGACGAAGACCTCGTCCTGGCATCAGATGCGGTGTCCTGTGTCAGCGCCCCAGGTCTTATGTCTCATTCATATTGTAGGGTTGCTTGACTTATACAGGAGCAGAGCCTTATAGTTTCACAGAAATATAGGAAATAATTCCAAAAGTAAAAGTGAGAAATGACTTTAGCTTAATTGTACCTGTTACAAACTGACTCAGAGAGCAGATAATGAATTTATCCACAAAAGTAATTAAGCCTGGGAGGCTCTTTGTTTTATTTCATTCTTTTCTCAGGAAATGATTCAAAGTGCTTTTATAATTCATAATGATAATCAATAAGTAAGGTAAGCTAACTGGTGAATGAAAACGACTGTAACTGGTATTAGCTATGAAGATTCTGGTTCTGTGTTATTTGACTATGTTGAAGGTGGATGCTGGTGTGAGTTTTTGAACCTGCTTTTGCTCAATACAAAATGTCATCGACTAAAGATCAGTTTTATGTTCTCTTAATGAATTAAAATGTGACAAAGGGGTGTAAAATTCCTCCGTAATGCTTTATGAACTGAGCTGAACAATACATTTCTGAATGAAGATCTGTTGTGGATCAGAATCAGAATTACCAAGTGACACTTTAGAACTTGGAGCAAAATAATATGACCACGAGCAGCAGCCTTTGCTTGCTCTACTGTATGTTAAGCTCTTTGCTCTGTAATGAAAGGCATCAGATCGTTCTATGATTGCAGGTAATAAAAGGTCACGTCTCTGTATGGCCTCTGTCGGTGTGCACATTTGTTCCTGTTTAGGCAAGAAAATTTAGATCCAATCTCTCACAGAAAAGGAATTGTCATGCAGCAGCCATCGACGTTCCTAAGCTCTTTGGTGTCATCGCTTTCACATCATTTAGCTAAGTTGAAATCTGTGTGGTGAAGTGAATGCTAATACTCCTGTGGGGGGATAACGACTATACAATGCCGCTCTTTCCTCTTGTCTTGCAGAACAGCGCCGGGTGACTCCTCAGCCATCCCTCTCTCACTTGGCACTGGGTCTCTCTGTGGGCACTTCGGCCCTCATTGCAGCCCTGCTGCTGGCTGTGTCTGGAGTCATGATAAGTAAGTACGAGGTAACCGAGGTAACCGCAGTAGCTCAGTGGTGCTAGCACTATATGATACTGGGTTGTAATACTCAGTGCATACGTTTATTTGTGAATTAGCAACCCCTCATTTACATTATATATGTGGCAAAACCTTGGCCAGTGAAGAAAAAGAAATGTTTAGAGATGCACTAAAACACACATTAGACCTGTCTTAGGGACAGAGTTGTTTACACTTCAAATAAAAAGCAGCTCTACAGTGATTAGTATGAGGGAGAGACAACAAAGAAAGGACGTTTCAAACAAAAAGAAACATGAATCCACACAGGAGTTTGAAATGAAAATGAGAAGTGTGTGTGAGCCAAGTGCCAAAGAGACCGGAAATGAAAAAGAATTTGGAGAGGAATGGCTAATGTTGCTTTAACAATGATGTTTGCTATCGCGTATCAGAGTACTGTACAACACTGGAGGTGCCTGTTAATACTGGAGGACAAGACAGGCAGCTGTAACCTATTAGCTGCACAGTTTCAGCTTCAACATCTGAAGCTCCTTCAGGGAGCACAGTAATCTCTAAGACAAGCAGCTGACACAGCAGCTTCATTTTTTATTATTACACATGTGTGAACAGATTCTGGTTTTTGGTTTTAAAAAGCAAACTTAAATTAAGATTTTTAGTTAATTCTGGGGCAAGAATTCCACCAGAAGTCCAAAATCACAAAACCAGGATAAATAATAAAGCATACTTCTTTTCTTTTACTGTTCAGAATAAGACAAAACAAAGGAAGCTTATTGGACCTGACTGCTTAGATGTATTACATCCACATCTACAGAACTGCCCAGCACATGTTGCACCACAAATTAAATTCATGTCCACACTCTGTAGGTAACATTTGTCTCATATTACTACTTATATTCAAGGTAAAACACATGCAGAGTTGTTTTTGTTTGTTTGCTTTTTTCAGGGAATGTAAATCAACTTTCCATGCACAGAGCACAGCTCCTCAGGCAGATACAATAATATGAAGTACACATTTGTGGTGTCAAGTATTTGCCCAAAGTGGTGCCTTTAAGCAGATCAATGTGATGTTTGAAGGCAGTCTGTGTTGAAGCGTGATGTCAAATACTGTCAATATGTCAGTTCAGATGCAATTTCTGCAGTGAAAAATGGTTTATGAAATACTGTAGAGAGGGGGCACTCGTCAGGTTGATCCTAAACAAGGACAATTTTCTCTCTGTCATGATAGAAATACAGTATGTAAGAGAAGTGTGGGATATTTAGCTTTCTGTTGGAATCATTTGTAGAAGAGGAAAAATAAACTGTTCACTCAGTCACCTCTCCTTGTTTTGCAGGAACAAGACGATAGCAATGAGATTTGAGGCATTACTGTTGTAAATAATCATTGATATACAATCAGAATTATAAAATAAAAAAGGGGAAAGGGTACGTGGGAATATTAATTAAAACAGAGTGCAGTGACTTACATATCTCACAAACCTTTTTGTTTTGTTTTTTCATGGAACATATGTTAAATGTTAAACCTGAGACACTTTACCATTTCATGAAAAATATTAGCTCAGTTTGACAGCAACCATATGCCTGAAAAAAGCAAGACAACGCGTGATAAGTAAGTGGTACTAAAAGGAAACAACCGGGGAACATCTAAGATCCAGCAAGTAAACACACTGTCCCAGCGTTCTCCAGGCAAAACCAAACAACAAAACAATTTCAGATAATGTTACCCAGAAAAAAATGTGAATATTTCATAAAATATGATACATTAATAATCTTTTGGCCACAATATGTTTCTTTTTTTGTTCACTTCTGGAAATCTTCACTGCACCATCCACAAATGCACGTCATGCAGAGACGAAGCCGTACGTGAACACGATTCAGAAACGCTGTCATCTTCTCTGGACCGAAGCTCATTTTAAATGGGCTGAGGCAAAGTAGAAAAACTGTCCTGCAGTCAGACGAATTGAAAATTTTAATTCCTTGTGAAAACCATGGATGCCAAATCGTCTGGACTAAAGAGGAGAAGAAATGTCTGCCTTGTTATCAGCACTCAGTTCAATAGGCTTCCTCTCTGATGGTAGGCTGGTGCATGTGTGAGCAGCCTGCACATTCAGAGAGGAAAAATCACTGCAAAATATACCCCGTCCAGATAATGTCTTCCTCAGGACGGCCCAAAACAATACTAATAAAAATACAAACTAAAAGCATGACTTCACAGTAGAGGAGAAATAATTAGTGCACCACAGAACAGAAACTATGATACATGTCTAAGCAGCTCTGATCCTACATTGGACATGAATGAGACAACATTCCTCTCCCAGAATTCCTGCAGCTGGTCTCCTCATTTCCCAGGTGTGTGTGAGCTGTTGTCAAAAATGCTACATGGGATGCTACACGGTGGCAAATATTGCCTCTTTCCAACTTTTTTGAGATGTGTTGCTGCCATTAAATAAAAATTACCTTATTTTTTTCCGCCACTTTCAACATTTTATGTCTTCTATTCTATTGTGAATAAAATTGGATTTATGAGATTTGAAAGTCAATGGATTCTGTTTTTATATACATTTTACAGTTTCCCAACTTTTTTCAGAAGCGGAGTTGTATATCAGAGCTGCAGTTTTATAGCCTGCACTATGGGATCACTGGCAGAAAGGAGAGAAAACTATTATTCTATAATAATATGAAGTAAGAATTCATTTTCTGATGAAATGTTTTTGCATCTGTATCCTCTGTTTGCACAACAGGAACATGCGCTCTGTCTTTGTGCATCGTCCTTCTCTGTCCCACTTAGACTCCCTTTAGCATGTTTTTATCACAATAGAAGTGGAGCCTTGATGAGCAGCACAGGCAGCCTTCTGCCCGGCTGATTCCTGGCTGTGACAGCGACACACATGCATTCATTGAGCCATCATCTTCTCCGTAAACACCCCCGCTCACTCTCACTTTTTGCCGATGAGTGCACATATTCAGACTCCCACATGCACTCCCGTGCACATATAAGTCCATGAGGTGGGGGCCAGAAAGAAGTGACAGTGTGAAGAATGAAACGTGTTCATGATGGATGGCTGCTTAACCGACAGGTGACAGCACTCGTACATTAGATAGCAGTTGGTAAATAAATAACTCACCCTTCCTGCACTTAAATACGCGCACATAATTCTCCCTGCGATGAAAATGTTTACAGCAGAGGTCGAGGTTTGCAGCTCTAAAAAGTGTGAAGTTTTACATGTGGGCAGGCATGTGATGCACACATGAAAGGCTGCAGCTTCAGACTGTGTTCTGCACAATGTGAAGCACATTTATTTGCAACTGTTTTGCTACTATACATGTGCTTGTGTATCTAAAGTGAATACTTAGATTTAGATAGTCGAATAATAAATAATAATCTGTGTTTAGTTCAACTTTATTTTTTATCGTGTGCTTATCCTAAAAAGACAAATCCAGCATTTGATTGAAAAGACTCAATGTCTCAAAGGACAAATAGATTCAATTTCACAGTGATTGCTGTTGTACAAGTCTTTAGAGAAATAATGTCTTTAAAAGCTTTCCACTTTGTGCGCTCTGGCTGCCAGCAATAATTTTCGACAAAAAGATGGGTTCAAAGCATTGTTTGTTTTGTTGTTTTTTTTGTCTTGCTTTGCTTTTTAAAACTGTGGATATCTCAGTAGGGGAATCAAACTCTTTCATTTCCATCTCACCAGTGTACAGGCGGAAGCACACAGAGCTGCAGTCTATTCAGCTGGAGCTGCAGAGCCCAGACTGCAAGCTCAGTAAGCTGCGGGCCTCCACCATCATGACAGACTACAACCCCAACTACTGCTTCGCTGGCAAGACGGCATCAGTCAATGACCTTAAGGAAGTGCCACGGCGTAACATTTCTCTCACCAGGTAAAAGATTGTGCTTCTTAAACCCGCAGTCCTGTAATTGTGTTGCTGTGCCTGGTTGACAACATCAAACGTGCAATTAGTACTTCAAGAATAACTATGTGAGCAAGCAGTGCAAACTTCAACTTCTCACCTCTGTATATAGTGTGGTGACAGCTTACATTTACAGGCAGATTACATTTGTGTGGGTTAATTTCATGATTCAACAAACGGAACTTTCTCTCACTGCAAACCTGAATGTTTGACAAAGGAAAACTGAGTCTCTGTGGGGAGTATAGAAATGTGCAAAACTGGTACAAGATATAATTTTCTCCCGACTCTGCTGCCTACTGTAAATTTTGCTAATCATTTATACGGAAGGATGATTAAATTCCTGTTAATACCCACCAAGGCTCTTCCATTCACATAATCTGTCTCTTAAATCCTGAACAAAAAGTTGTGTGGCTGGGTGGCTAGCTGGGTTTTTAAGGCCTCTGAAGTTGTCTGTAGGACTTCACTGGAGTTTGGAGGGGAGGCCATTGTCTTCTTCAAGGCTTCATCAGGTAGCCAAGCAGAGGAGTAGATGTATGTGGTGGATGCTGATGATATCAGCCCTCTAGCTGACTGCTTCTGACCTGGACCAGGATGATGGTATCTTCCAGAAAACTGGCAGCAGGGTTAATATTTGGTTAATTTCCAGTCTGTTTTAAGCCTGTAAACACCTAACTAGTACATTCTTACTGAGAGCAGCCATTAACCACCTCTTCCCCTCTGGTTGCTCTGGTATGACTGGGAGTGGTACTGCGCCCGTCAAGAGCAAATCGTAAATCATCTGTCCATAACAAGTTATTGTGAATATTTTTCAGTCATGGTCAAATATCAGTCTTATTTACTTTGAGACTATTTGATACCTTGTTGTTTACACTTCCTATAGTTTGTAGATCTGAATTGTTTTTTCCAAGCATTTGTATTATTAACAAAACATTTAAACGTCTCTCTATTTCCTATGAATACGCATCTCTCGTTGAAATGTTAATATTTACAACTTTTCTGGCTCTGTTTAGTCTTTTTCTTGGCCAATGAGGTAATGAAGGAGTTAAAAAAAATTGTCCTCATCATACCCTGATCCATAAAATACAGATCTCTTAAAATCATCAAAAACAATGATTAGTAAAGTTCATGTGGTTTGGAGTTGGAAGTATTCCGGTCAGAAAACTAATATCTGTACTTGCAGTTTAACACTTTAAATAAGGTGGACTCATGAGTGCGGAGGGAGAGAGCAGCAGTTTAAAGGAAACCTGAAATATTAAAATGTAAAGTGGGTCGACAGCAGTGATTCAGGCAGCTAAGAAATTATTTACAAAGAGATCTTTTCAATTTTTAATGCCTCTTTTATGTGTTTATAGTTCATCATTTTGGTTCTTAATCTGAATGGTTAAGTTATTTTCTTCTCGAACCAGGATTTTTTTTGTGTGTGTTCATTTATTACATCTCATGCAGAGTTATGCAACGAATGGATCAACTGAAACTCATACAAAGAGCAAAGTTTAAACTTTAACTTTGTGTCAAACTTCACCGTTTTGATATGACATTTTGAGGAGACATTTATTTCCCCTTGTGAGATGAAAAGTTGGTGAACTGTTAGCTCAGAATATTGATGAGCATCTTAGCCAGCCTATTTAAAATCAGCTCATAATAATTTATTCCATGCTCTCGTTCATTGAATCATCTGTTAGATCCACAGGAAATTCTAGAGATTCTTGAGGTTAAGTCAGTCTTGCCGCTGGTTTCTTCAGATCTCTTCAGTTTACAGCAGTAATCTCAGTAATCTCAGTTCTTCAACTGAATACCAGATGAAAGAATGTAATTGTGTGTTTCGGTTCTTAGGGGTCTGGGTCATGGGGCTTTCGGTGAGGTCTATGAAGGTCTGGCTGTGGGGATACCGGGTGAGCCGAGTCCACTGCAGGTGGCAGTAAAGGTGAGTGAAAACCAACTAAAGCAGTCTAACGACAGACTCAGACTTGACAGGACCACATTTCATTCATAAGAAGGCAGAAAAAGATGATTGAACATGATGGATTTTGGTGCTGAATTTCTCAGCATGACCAGGAACATCTTCAAACAGCTTAGTAGTTTAAAGGCTTTAAAACAAAATAAGTGCATCAGGATCAACACGCGGGAGAGTTTAACTACATTAGTGCTGAAGCTGAAGAAATACATTTACAGTTGTGAAATAAATATTCATTTTCTCAAGTGAAAGTGAAAAAGCACAACTTTTGAAATGCGTATAAAGTGAAAAGTAGCCTGTTAAAGGACAGTTCTGCCAACCGATTTGAATTCAGTCCTAATCCTTCATAATAACATATTTTGGCAGGTATTTTTGTCATTCTTATAGCAGCAAAGTCCATAGATGAGTAACTTCTGCTCTGCAGTCCTCTCTGGGTCTGTTTCATGCTCATAGATGTTATCACCCTCTGACATGGTGGACTCGAACGCACGACTCAGAACAGATTATCTAAAATAGGTAACGTTTAATCAGTCAGGGTCTGGTACACAGGAAGGCAAAGATGGACACAGCAACAAAAACGGCAGAAAAAATCTCTGGCTAAAGAACAAAAATGGGAATCAACGTGATAAGACATGAATAGGAGGCTTAGACCACTGACAAA
>JBAMYA010071082.1:0-25369 GCA_037176975.1 Arrhamphus sclerolepis
ATGCATGCCCAAAATAAGAGTGGTAGAGATCCAGTTATGGACTAATTTGAAATTTCGGTGGCATTTAAAGAGTCCATCACTTCAGTTTTCATTATCAAAGAGATGAAACCAGAGATGTGCCAAAAAAAAAAAAAAAAAGTCAAAGCCTCGAAAGGCACAGTTCTTGAGTATTTCACAGTCTATGCTTTAGTGTAACGGTGAATGTCTACTTCAATCAAATTACAAGGTAAGCCTCAATATTAAAACATTCCTATATCAGGCAAGCAGCCAATCAGTATATGGCCTAATCTTAATGGCTCATACAACAGATTTGCATAGAATTCCACTTTAAGACTTTAAGTATAATGTCAATAGTTCTTGGACAAAAAGGGAAAAAAAATCATATCTTAGATCACTTTGGGTAAATTTAGTCACCTCTTCCAGCTGCTACTATGTTCGATTAATTTCTGTACAGCACAAATGCCAAGACAGAGGTCAATTTAACAAAAAAAACAAACTTTTTGTTACAGTGATGGAAAGATTTTGAAGTTTCGCTGCACTACAGAACAACTTTTCTGAAAAGACAAAAAAAAGGGGGGAGGGGTCCTTGATGTTAACTATTATGAATTGAAGTATTTTAAATCTCATTTCATTTCAATGTTATATGGAAATTAATATCTACATGGGGCTGCAGAAAGAATATAGTCTGCATTCAAATAGTCTAAACAAACAAGTACAGGCCTTCATGTGATCCAGACTAAAACTGAGTAGACAAACCTTTTTCCCACCAAGTGATCAGTAAATCATAAGAGCACAATAGCTTCTGTGTTATCTCATATTATCAAAGTACTTCACAGCCAATTTCCGCAAAAACAAAACTGCTGCCATCTAAGATCATACTCTGTAGCTCCTCCATGCAACACTGATAGTTTGAAAATGCCGTGTTACAAAAATTAGAAATATTTCACATTCTTTTGCACAACAAATTTAAACATCAGGCATCAGTTACCTAGTTCTGAAAAGAAAAGAAAGCTTCAAACAAAACCATTAAGGCCAATTAGTCTTTTAAGCGTATTCAACCCATTTGGGATTTTGTTGATACCATTTCAGTGAAAAACACATAAAAGTCAATCTGCCATATTGGTGACTTCCATATATAGGAATTAGCTTGAAAAACTGTAACTCCTCAAAATCAAAAATAGCAGCTTCTTGTTGAATACACAAGAAGAAACAGATTAAAACAAGAAAGAAAAAAGGTAAACTGCAGGTTTCCTCAGACCAGCTCATATGATGAATGTTAAAGTGTGGATACCACCTAATCTCCTCAAAGCAGGCTACACGTGTACTCACAAAACTGGAGTTTCATCGAGTAACTGCCATTTTTGTTTTCCTGGCTAACGAGTAATCAGTGCTTTTTTTTTTTAATTTATTTAAAGCTGCACATGAAAGTCAGAGTGGAGTCCCAGGAGACCCATGCTCACTGCTACAGAAATTTAAAACAATGTCAAGTAAACACCCACAGAAAATATGAATTGACCCCTAGCAGTAGAGACTCCAGTGAAAGTTGCCAGATCTGAGTTTACTTAACAATGTTGTATTATATGATGAATTCACTTAATACATGAGATGGCATCAGAAGTAGGTAGATTACAAGCCCATTTAGAACTTTTTAAGTTTAAAGTCAGAGATTGTCCTGCTCACTTTAAAAGTGAGCATTAAATCATACCATCTTTACCACTTAAGTTGTAATTTCAACCCATCTTAAATTTACCTATATTATTATCTACATCTTCCTGTCTCAAGACACTTATTGTTCAGCAAGGATTTTTTTTTTGATCCATGAGCACAAACACCTGTAGAACCAATGTATGCAAGACTTGCCTTTCAATATGAGAGAAAAAAAATCAGCTTCACATGTTGAATCAGAAACTTAATGGACTGAAAATCAGCAGAAACTGCAATATAAAGGCCCCAAAACCAAATGGTCAAGGAAGATGGAAGCTTAAATCTCTCATTAACCAGAGTGCAATGGGATAACAAATTTGCAGCCAAAAGGAGAATGGTATTTGATTCCCACTTCTCGGAAGACCTGACGAGGAATACCTATATCACACAGGTAAACCCTGCCAGCTTCCTCACCCAGGGAAAGTGGGAGGCAAAGTGATAGGGACCATTTGGCCTCGACTGCATGCCCCTGCCCACTTACAGGGGGGTCCAAGCTGAGAACTGGTGCTCTGTTCTGGTTAGCCCAGTCTGCAGCTGCCCGGTACCAAGGCTGATCCATCAGGAATGTGTTCTCGTGGCAGTCCAGACAGTTAATGATTAGATCCACTGGAGTGTCTGGAAGGTCTGTGGAGTTTGACAAAATAGTGAAGAAATAATTAAGATACTGTGCAGCCCAAAAAAAAAGAAAAGTTGCATAAATCAAAGAGAATGAAATGCCAAAATCTCTAAAGTCACAAAGAAAGCCCACCTTTGATATTGGACACCTGTTTGCCACCTGTCTTACTGAAGAGTGTGAGCTCACTGGTCACAGAGTCAAGCATCTTGACAAAGTTTGGCAGAAACAATATGACCTCCACTTCATGATTGGCCAGGTGACGACCACAGCTGATGCCCTGAGCTCCCTGAACATGAGGACCACACAGCAGTGCCACTGTGGGATGCTGGTGTAAATTTTTTGGTGTGAATCTGGAAGAAACAATAAAGTCAATCCATACATCCATAAATCTGTACATAAGTCCATTTTTTTCCAAACCTAGTTAAAAATGGCTTGGATCCAAAATAATGAGATTATTAATTTGAAATTATTTTAGAATTTGAGATTCCAAAATATACTTAAAATATATATACACATATATACCATATCAATCACAATAAAATGCTTTTTTTCTTTGAATATAATCAGACTAATCTAGAATTTTAAACGTCTATCCCATAACATCTACAACTGGTTGCAACCTGAACATGCCCCAACTGTAGCTCTAAATATAAACTCATAACAGTATGAGAAATGAAGACAGATGTTGAGCCTTTCAAACAAAGCGCATCAAAAGAGCAGGGGAACAAATTGGAGGTTTTGTTAAATTTAAAATGATCATGATAAATACTGCAGTCTTCAAACAATTGCCTTGAATGTGGCAAATGAAGAAAATGAAGAACCCTCCACCACTTAAAATCATTATTGAATTGAAAACCATGGAAAGTGCCAGAGTAGCGGAGAGTTTAACTCAGCCTCAAAAGTTCCAGGGGGTTTCAGAGATGCAGAAAGCTGGTGAGGTCCTAAAAAAAGCAGCTCAAAAGTAAGTTTAGGTTAGGAAACAAATGAGAACTTTTGATGCTAACTTTAAGGTTTCTTCCAAAGAGGGAGTTTTTACTTGCCACTTTGCTCAGGGGTCATGCTCTGATTTTCTTAGAAGCACCAAAGACAACTTTGTTGTAAATAAACACAATATAAATGAAACTGATTCGAAATTAAGTAAGATTATGGTGATAAAGCCTGCAGTCACCAAACAATATCCAGTAAGCAACAGTTTGTAATACACAGCAATTGTAAGCCCAGAAAGACCACTTATAATGCAGACAGTTTAATAAAAAAAAATAAAAAAAAAACACAACGGATGCTCCTGTGAAAGTGGTTGGCATGTGTGTACAACTATGTGACAAAGGAGGAAAAAAAATTGACTGTCCATCAACTGAGCCATTAGCAGACTCAATTGAAAGCCTTGAAATTCTCCTTAAGAGTTGAACTAACCTGCCACTAGGTTTCAATCCAGCCTCAGCTGGATTCAGATGAATGTTGCAGCACAACGGAGAGCATTTGGCACAGGACAAGTCTCACCAGTAGTGGATCTAAGTTTGTTTTTTTTCCTTAAACGTAATGGGCTCCAACTTTTCACATGGGGCCAGGTATTTGTTCAACAACCTTGCACACAATCACTTTTTTTTTTTCATAAAGTGGATGTGCATTTCAGTCATACCTCATTCAAATAGTTTATGGAAACAAAAATGAATAAACAGCGCTTCAATTGTAAAACTCACCACCAATTTTGTATTTATTTTTTTACTGTACATAGACAAAATACTACTTAACACACACAGACACTCTTGCCCAGCACTTGACATACATTGTTTACTGGGGTTAATTTAATGCTTCAGTTGTCAGATGCCAATGGTTTAAAGACTGTGCATGTGTTTAAACGCTTGATAGCTGGATTGGACTTGACTCAGACTTGAGCTCTGTGGATTCAAAACTGGACTCTTACTTGAGATTTGGTGAGTCTACAACAACATTACTATTTGCATGCAAATAAAAGGTAAGATTTAAAAATTAGAGCTCTTCAACATGTAAATCTGAAAAGAAGTTGGACAACTGACCAAATTTTATGTACAAGCACAGGCTCTTCTTTTTGTCAACAGTTAATAATCACTATTGTCTTACCTGTTGGGCCCTCCTAACAATGTAAGTGCCATCTGACTGGCACACACTCCAGTCATCTCAAGTCTTCGCTCTAGTGTGAGACCATGACGCTCAGCAGCAGACAACAGGCGTTTGTGCAGTTCATAAGAAACACTGGGTACAACAAGTCCAGAGTCTGTACAGAGCAAAGAAAAAGAAAAAAAAAAGGATAAACCAATCTTCTTTTTTCATCCTCTCTCTTTATCATGTAATTCATTACAATGCTAAAAAACATACCTGTGCAGTATTCTTTAGCCCCAGGATGTGGTACAATTATCTGTCTGTACACAATAGGCTTGGCTTCCAGGATGTTCTCATCATGACGGTACCTTGTAGGGGTCTGGTCTTGAGGTGTCCCACGTGACCTTGCCCCGTTACGTTGCTCTGATATGTCAATCTCTGAGAAAACTGCGGCTTTGTCAAAAAGTGCCAGGTTCCCTTCAAAGTCAAAGTCTGTATCCAGGCCATCGTCCACACCATCTCCGAAACATTCATCATCTCTGTGCTTCATCTGACCGTTCTTCACTCCATTCTTTTTTGGTGTCACTTGGTTTGCTCCACGACTACTAGATGACCCTGATTTGATTGTAAAGAAATCCATAATCATTTTTATTCCAGCACATTTTGTGTGTGTGTGTTATTTGTTTTGTTTTTTCCCAAATTACTTACAGGAGTTATGTCTTCTACGAAATCCTTTAGGCTGGCCAAGTGCATCCATGTGGCGCTCTCCATAACTTTTAGAGCATTGTTGTGGAGAGTTTAGTTTCTCCGCACTTCTGGGGTCACCCTTTGGGACAGCAACTGGCCCGCGGCTTACCCTTGCAGACTGAGTTGAAGTTGTCTTTGTATTGCCATTTCTGATATCTAAAATCTTTAATTCCTTTATATCAATGGCACTGAGGGAGAGAAAGCCAAGAGGATTACAAATAAAGAAAACGCAGCTGTGAATAAACTAAATCTGTGATGTGGAGCCAGTTTTACCTGAATGTAACCTCAGGAACGGGGCACTTTACGCCGTTATGGAAAGGTTGTTTCAGGGAGATGGTTTGGCTGGACTGATCTACAGATGACACCTCTCCCTGATACACTCCCAGCGTTGGCCCGCAGTTAATAGACACCAAACTACCTAACCAGTCAGCGGCCATTATCTGCAAATAAAGTTAACAATGCTTATTAAACCTATTTTCCCTTAGAGATAACAGTAAGCACATATTTCCTGATGCGCCAGCATCCAAACTATATTAATGAAATAACACCGAAACGTTGAATGTTCGACGTAAACGTTACCAAACATAACAGCTAGCCTTAGCTTTGGCCTGTTGTCAGGCTAAACTGCTGTCGAGGATTAATTTCAAGACAAAAGCGCTTGCAAATAAATAAATTGAATAGTTTTACCTGTTAAGATGAAGACAATCACCCTCAACAACAGGAGTAAAAAAAAACTGGCAACGGTAACTTCGAAGAATATCGTTCTTCGCTTTTAATTCTTTAGGTTTTTCAACGTCTAACGTTGCTATGTTGAGCTTCCGGGAGGCAACAACCTTTCAAAATAAGACATTCGACTGAACTTGTGCGTGTGTGCGCGTATGTGTGCGCGTGCATGTGTGTTTAAAAAAAAAAAGAAGCAAACAAACATAAAGAGCCCAAGACTGTAGTAACGTTAGAACAATTTAAATATATATGTTCCAATGTATTAAGTGAACATCTGTTGCTTCTTGTCTTCACATTATATTTATATTAACATTGCTCAGCATGAAATCTTGTGAATGGGGTGAGTGGGCTGGGTTGGGAGAGGGATCAGTGTTATTGGCGTTCATTTACTAATTACTCAAGTAATCTGTCTCAACCCCGATGAAGCCCAAAGGATCCATGATAATTTGATCATCAATATGTCAAATTCATGTGTCTAATATTGTTGAAGAAAGAGCAGCACTCCAGCTCATCCCAAAGCAGCAGCTCTGGATTTAGTCAGCAGCCTGCAAAATGTCACACTGACTTGAACAATATTAGCACACTGATGAACAATTCCTCATATTGCTTATCCTTAAATCCAAAATAAAACCTGACAAAAGAAAATTATCTGAAACACTTTTCCATCTTCCTGTAACTTGCAGCAGTAATAGTCAGTTATGACATACATTTACTGCAATAGATGATTATTCACAGCAAAGCTGCATGTATTATCATTAGCATTTGTGAGATATATTTAACAATTCATGACAGTAAACAAATCATTCAGCTGACTATGTGAGATCATACAGAGACTATCCTGGGAGTGCTGATTATGACACACTTGCCCAAATGAATTTTGTTTATTGAGGTTACCATGGATGCCCAGCTCTGAGGCTGTGAGCTGAAAAGCTTGCAATCAAAGATGTGTAATTTTCTCAAGCAAAGCAGAAGAGCATTACCAATGGACAGGACATTTCACCAATAAGGTAACTACTGGATGTGAAGTGTATTTTAGAGACGTGCAGGAAACAGTTGTGGTCCTTAAATACATAATTGTTCTTATCTCTCAGTACTTCTTTGCCAGCTATAGCAACATAGAGAAGTAAGAACACAAATGGTAAAAGTTCCAGATGATACAGAAACTAAGAATCCTTGTGGTTTTAAAAATCCGCTGTTGACTGTCTGGCAATGAATGGATTATGACACACGATTCTAGAATAGCCACACATCTCAACCTGCCACCTTTGTGCTAAAATCTATCTTTGATAGTTGGGCAGACCTGTAGTCAGATGAAGACTAGACTCTCCCTCATAGAGCAAAGTGATAGCTTGGATCTAAGAAGACACTCCAAGATGTTTAGCCCTTCGTGGAGACGTTCAAGTCCATTGTCTCTCATGGACCTAGACATGTGGGATACTAAAACTCGCTTTGCAGCACAGGTAGGTTTCAAATATGAATTATTTTTTCTAACATGATTAATAATAGGGTTATCATTAAAGAACAATTGTGTTTTTCTTTCTTTTTTTTAGACATCAGCGTGGTGTGGTATGGAAACTGTCTCTGGATCAGGGTTTCTATCCAAAGTCAGCACAAGGTGAAAGAAAAAATTACATAGTTTTTCAAGTGACGGAAATATAAGCAACAAGCAGTTTTCAAATCGTGGTATGTTCTGGCTAATATATGTATTTCTACATGTTTAGCAACACTGGTGGCTTCAGACAGGGTGACCCAGGACTACAGAGGTGGCAGTCTTTGTCCCATCTGGCACCTGAGCGTGCTAAACGATCCTGTCCTCCATTACTGACAGAACTAGGGTCTAGTCGAGGTCAAAGTAGCCTCAGACAAGCAGAAACAGTGCAATGGTTTGAGGATGCTCACAAACGACTAGATGCTAAGTTAGACCGGCTAATGGACTACAATTCAACCGGAGCACAAATGTTTGATGCTAAAAAAAAGGTAAGGAGATTGCAGAAAAAGGTAAAGCAAACATATGATGTGTAATTTCTTTCATGTTGCTTTTATATTTTGATTTATCCTCACTTGGTCATTGCTCTTTCGTCTGGGTACCTGGTGTTTCATGTCTCTTTAACATGTATTCATTTCTAACACAGCCGCTTTCAAAATCAATGAGTGCTGCTGAGCAGGAAGCAGTCGGATTGCCCCATTTTGAAAGGACGTCACAGTCTGGAGAGCTTCATGAAAAGTAAGAGCAAAAAAAAAAAAAAAAATTGATGTAATTCTACATAATATAGATTTGGTAAAATATTGAAATTCCTTGTGAACTTGACTTTCAAGAGTCCTGAAGCTGGAGAATGACCTGTTGCAAATGAGGTCTGCTTTGGACAAAGAAAGCAATGACCAAAGCAGGCCATTAACTCCCAACACACTCAGCAGAAAATTACCCGAGACTCAAGAGGACTTTAGACAACAGGTGTATATATTTATATATAATATATATTTCTCTGCATTTCCATGTTTTATTAACATTTTTTATTCAGGGGAAAATGAAGGTTGACACAGAGCTATGCAAGCTGAGAGAGGCTCTCAGAGACGCTGAGGAGAGGGCTGCAACTCTAGAAGAAGAGCGAAAGAAAGCACTCCAACACCTCCAAAAGTCTGCAGAGGTGAATTTAAAAACATCTCAGGAAAATCTAAGTCTAAAAGCCCTGTGGTTTGCTGTGCTGCTGTTTTTTTTTTTTGTTTCATTCCATGCCTGTAACTGTTGTATCATGTTTTTGTGCTTCTAGACACAGAAGATGATGCTGAATCAGATAGAGGAGATGAACAAGAAGCTTAATCAAACTGTACAGAATCACTCTGAAGTGCAGGAGCAGCTAAGTGAAGCTAACAACAAAATCAGTCAAGCTTGTCTGGTCAGTGTAATGTTCCATTAGTCCAGGTGGACTGAAAAAGGGACTTGTTGACTAACTAAACTGCTTCAGTTTGTAACAAGCAAATCAATTAAGTGCATCTGACATAAGTTACCAAGTTTTATTGGTTAAATTGTTAAGTTATCATGATAAAATTAAGTAAAACTTGGTAACAGTCCATATGAGAAACCCCTCCCTCTGACACAAATCAGTGCCCTATGTTAATCAAATGCTGCATCAAGAGTCATTTCATCTCTTCCTAAAATCTTCAAAAATTCAAAGAATGCAATTCTTGGCAATTCTGGCGTTGAATATTTATGGAGTCCAGCTGATTTGGCACATTTATTGTTCACGGGATTCAAGCATTGTGTCTGTGTAAATGGCAGTTAAAAGTCCAATCACGGCCACGCACAGATGCACAGATGGGAAATCTGTATATAAATAACAAGTAGCTCAACATACAAACCAAACAATTTTATACTTTGTGTACATAATTGTCTTTGTATGTGTGAGTTATCCACCAGAGTTCTGTCAGGTTTTAGTCAAAATGTTTATGTCAGGACTGTAGAAAATTTCATCTTGACTGATGGTTATCAGATATCTATGATTTTAAAAGGTCTTTCCTGGTATAAAGCATTTTTACAATGCAATGAACTATTCTAACCTTAGATTGTGTCTCTTCAATTCCTCTCAGGAAAAAGCCATGTTGTCAACACAAGTGCTCAAGTTTGAGGACAATATAAGAGACCTGAAGACCAAACTAACCAGAGTTCTGTCTGACAAAGATCACCTCATGCAGGTATCATATATGGTGCTGAAGGACAACAGAGTATGTGTTATCTACGTTGTATGGGGGTAAATTAGATCAAAGATTTGGTAAAAGGACTGATGTTATAATCCGCCATATTTCAGCTCAACTTCCTAGCTGGGGGATACCCTGAAGATAGCCTGGTGATGTAGGTTCATGAGGAAAATAGAGGGGAGTTTTGCCGTGTAGAAGAAGTCAAAAAGCTACGCTGGGGTTATCAGATGGGCGCCCCAGAGGACTCATCAGCAACATATGACATCCCAGGTGTTCCCACTCAGCATCCCTCTGTTTTGGAGCCTAGGTGGGGGTCACTCCTTTTCAGACATACAGCCAGTGAATGACCCTCTCAGTAGTATCTGACAACTCTTTGATTTGATCTTCATTGGGCCTGGCCTCTCATGACTACTTCCCCGAGGAGCTTTGCTGTTGAATTGACTCCAAAGCCCCTCCACCCGACCACCACTCAGCTCATTTTCGCTTTCCAGCTCCTGTCCTCTGCCTCAGCCACTAAATTGCAGTATTGCAGCTTTTCAAAGGCTTCATCAGCTGCAGCCTTCCAGGGAACTGTATTGTCCAGATTGATGATGTAGGTTTACTGGGTCGAGTAGGACTCTGGAGGGAAAATGAGACTCTGCTGAAAGTCTGCTTGCATTTTCCTGGTTGAGGTCACTGATCATAAGTTGGTATTTGAGGTGTAAGCCATGAGCTTGTACCCTTCCCAGATAAAGTCAGTGGTTGTCTCTGCACTGCTTGATTAATGAAATTGAGTACTGATGGATACTCGCTCGCATTTGAGCAAGATTTTTGAGGACCTGATTGTGTCACCAGGTGCATCTGCCTTAGGTGAGGCTGGTCTTACCACAGACTAAGATGGTTGCTGGAACTTTGGACATTGATGATGAAACTTAATCTATTTGAATCTGTGCTTCAGAGGTTGCTCAATGTGAGTTTCCTTTTCTCTGTGCTCATCCAGCAAGTCAACCTGGCTTGTGCTAAGGTTTGGAAACACCTGGCTGCTTCTTCCTGTCAATGAACGACCTCCATCACCATGGTTCAGTGTTCTGCTGAGGTTGCCTTTTGTCATATAGGTGCTTTTGTTCCAAGACCAAGCCCCCCTCTGCCTTGCTGGATGATGCCTACTACAAATATTATGTTTTATAATTACGACTTATAGTTTGCTCTTCACGGTCTGATATAGGAGAAAGAAGCGCTTCACCAAAGGGTCCAGATACTGGAGTTGCAAGTAGAGAGAACAACAAATGACTCGCATGAACTTCACAATAATCAGGACCAGGAAAATGTCCTGATGAAGAAGGACTCAGAAGCACTCAGAGAGGTTTGAGGCTTTTGAGGTGCATGCCTTTGTTTTGTCTTTTCTTTTCAGAAGTACTTGATCAAAAATATCTCTTCTTTGTCTCTGCAGATAAACGAAAAGCTGAGAGCAGAACTTGACATTGTCAAGCAGAGTCTTGACATATCGCAATGTCAACTAAAGGAGCTAAGTGAGGAAAGAATTACAAACTCCAAACAAATCTCATATCTGGAGGCGCAACAGTCTCAGCTGGTCAGGGAGAAAGAGGAGCTGTTGAGTAAAATAAATCTAGGTGGACATGAAGTGCCAGCAGATCCGAAGGAAAAGTGCTGCGGGCACAAGTGAGAGACTAATCTGGTACATTAAACAGTTTCTTGTCTTAACTAACTTCGAAAAAACAATCACACTCTTCATCGAAATCTACTTCACAGGAAATCTATGGAAGTTTTGGAAGTAGAAATCCAGAAACTGCAGGATGAGCGTTTGTGCTTGGAGGCTCAGGTCAGAGAGAAGGAGAACATGCTCCACGTGCAGGACGAGGAGTTTGGCAAACAAGACGAAATGAGAGTCCAGAGCATGGAGGAGCTAAAAGCTGTGGCCTCACACTGGGCTGAGAAATGGGAAAAGGTAGCTTTGACCCTGCAGTTCACACAAAACGAGCTCGAGGAACTGAAGAGAAACGGCTCAGCGAATGACGTAAGAATATTTCAGTGTATGATTTTAAAATGTGCTTTTGCTGCCCGGTTTTTGAACATAAAATTATATACAGCATCAATAATGCGTAAAATCCTGGTGTCGGTGTACAATGCTATATAGTTTTGCAACGGTAAGTGGATGTATGGGCCAGTGGCGCAATGGATAACGCGTCTGACTACGGATCAGAAGATTCTAGGTTCGACTCCTGGCTGGCTCGACTTTTTTTTTTCTTCTTGCTCTATGACTTCCTTTGCGAGATAAATACAGTACCTATATGAATATCTACACTTGTGTTCATTATATGTTACGCACCACGCCTACTTCTTGACTCGTTATCTTATTGCACAATCATACATGTGCATACACGTTTATTCTGAATGTAGAAAAGATTTTTATCAGTACATGAAGTCACATATTGTTTTCCCCCTTCTTTTTTTCTTTCTATTTCTTGCTGATATCATCCAACTACAGAGCATTTATTGATTTACAGACAGAAAACAATCGACAACTTGTCCAATATGTCAAAGACCCCAAATTTGAGGTCGTTGCGGCACCAGAAAAAAAGAAGGAAATATGTCATGTTTATTCCAATGGACGGTGGGTTTAAGGGGGTTAAAGCTGTCATCATTGAAGTCTCCCTTCTTTTTCTTTTTTTTTTTTTTTTTTACATGCTTCACTGTTACTTATCTTTGACGTTACAGTGAACAATATAGTTCTAAGTAAATAGAAGATTTTGAGTACATAGAGAATAGACAATGAAGTTTCAGAGTTGCGTAAAGCATTATATGCACGTGTGTATATATATTTTAATTATATTATGTTATTTTATTTTTTGTGTATTTTATTATAGTGTTGTTTCTACAGCACTAAGACTTTTATTTATTTATTTAGATAGATAGATAGATAGATAGATAGATATAACTTTATTAATCCCTGAAGGGAAATTCAAATTTGATTATTCTATTCTATTTAGATTTATGTGCTTACTTTTATTGTTGATTTTGGGATTTTCATTTGTTTCAGCCTGTACAGTACACTTTGGTCAACTGAGGTTGTTTTTAAATGTGCTATTTGCTATATATATAGCACGTGTGTATATATTTACACATCAATCCATTATTCATTATTATTCAAAATTCTTATTCAGGGTCACAGGGGCCAGATGAAGTCTTTCTCAGCTCTCAGGGCAATTAGATGTTCCTGGGAGCCTTTTGTCTTAAGAGTAAGGAGACTGAATTATATGTGGATTATATAACAACATGCTTTTCTAAAATAGAGGGAATCTGAGCCTGAGTCACTACTGAGGGCTGAGCTTGATGCTTGCAGACAGGAGCTGGAGCAGGAAAGAAGCAGGAGTCAGGCTCTGCTTGAGAGGAACCAGGATGAAGGTAAAGATGATTGTGTCTAGGCTCTGTGTACAGAATAAATGTTAATTTATACTCCAAACACAAGGGGGCGTTGAAATGCACTGAGCTTGTATTTGCAGGGGACAAGTATGTTCTCACTGTGGACAAAGAGACAGTGACGGAGTAAGTATTAATTTCCAAATTGCACAAAAGTAATGCTTAAATGAGACTGAGTGATCTCTCTCTTCATTTGCTTGTCAGCCAATCAGATTTCTCATTGATATGCCAGCATCCGTCAGACTCCAAGAGCTGCCAAAACCAATCTGCTCAGGTAACAAGATGTTTCTACCAAGCTCATGTTATTTGTAAACACCACAAATTATAGAACATAATGCATGTAAATAACATGTTATACAATGAAGTGTTTATATTTCTGATGAACAGGTGTGGATGCAGTGCAGCGAGATTGAAAGGCTGAGGGCAAAACTTACAGAAAGGGAGAAGGAGCTGAGTGAAATGTAAGCTCTGTCTGGAATAATTTGTGATCTCTTCTAAAGATAAGGAGTATAGGGAGAAAAAGGAGTATATTTCTGTGATTTCTGTGTTAGAGAACATGCTTTCCGAAGTCTTGAAAGGCTGAGAGAGGGAGAAAAAACAGAAGCTCAAATCAAGATTTCTGCTCTGGAGCTCAAGGTACATTTCTCTTTCCATCATGAGTGCTTTTTTTTCTTTTCTTTTTTAAAGTATAAGTTTGGCAAAAGTGCATCAGAATAAACATGTAAAAAAAAAAGCTTATTTATACATCCACCTTTGTTGTGATGAAAATAGTGAATCATACACATTCTGTCTGAAGGTTAAAGATGAGAAACCATCTCTTGAAGGCAGGAAGGATAAAACTAACTGTCCGTTTAATCCAGAGACGGAGCAGCAAAGGAGGATGGTGACTGAGCAGGTACCAACAGGATTTCTATTCACTTTTATTTTTTTAATCTTTCCAATCAGTTCACTGCTTTAGTTGTTGCAAAAATAATTTAGCTAATATCAGCTAGACATGAGATTTTAAGACATTTCTGGACCACTCAGCAATAAAAGCTTTAGCTTTTCCCTTTTTGGGTCACTACAGCGGCTCAATTATTTCCATCTTACCCTCTTTTCTGCATCGTCTCTCACACCAGCCTACTGCATATTATCTTTCATCACATCCAGAAATCTCCTCTTTGGTCTTTCTCTTTTCCTGCTGCCTGGCAGCTTCATCTCCAACATCCTCCTATCAATCTTTTGCTTTATCTCCTTGTCGTCTGATCCTGCCTGCTCCTCTGATGTGCTTGTTTTTAACCCTATCCATCTTTGTCACTCCCAAAGAAAATCTTAACATCTTGAACTCTGCCACTGCCAACATTTCAACTCCTGCACCTCCTTGCATCGTTTCCATTCTGCCTTCTTCCCTTTCATTAACACTCACATGTTCTGTCTGTCTGCAGCTGACATTCCTTTTTTTTTTTTTTTGACCTCTCTAGCGCATTTCACCACCTCTCTAGATTTTCTTCCACCTGCTCCCTGCTGTCACTATAGATCCCAACGCCATCTGCAAACATCACAGTCCATGGATCATGCTGGTCATGCTGACCTTTCACATGTCATGTACCACTCTAACTCACTTTTAAACTCCAGATTTCCTCATGTGGTACCATAATCCTCCCTCTGTACTTTTGTCGTACCCTATCTTTAAATCTACAAAGACACACTGTGATTCCCTCTGGCCTTCCCAGTACTTCTCCATCAGCATTCTCAAAGGGAACTCTGCATCCATATTGTGTTTTCTTAACATGAAACCACACTGCTGCTCACAAAAGGACAGCATTTGTGAATTAGTTAATATTTGATCGGTGGCCAGGTTTCAGTTGACCTATAGAAATCCACTGAGCAATAGTGAGCCAAATCAGGTGAAATTTTTAATTTGCCCAACAGTTAAGTAGTTTATGATCTACAATGTCTATCCTATTAGCCTAAGCTGCAGAATGTTTTTCTGCTAATTAACAAATTCTCAAAAGAAGTCATAAGATGTTGACTATGCTATATCTCACCATGCGAAGTTAAAGAGTCTATTTAGGGAGCGAGAAGGAAAACAAGTAGACAAAGTTGCAAATACACCATCAGCAGCTCAAACTGGAGCTTCAACACCTCAAGACTGGAATCCTACATCTTCAGTTGTGAGGGTAAGAAGAAATATATGAGAATCTAGATGTTAAAAAAAAAGTAATGTTAGTTAAAAACTACAGACGTTTGTGTTCCATCAGGGTGCGTCAGACAGAAGAAACTGGCAGCACGGCTCAGGTTTGATGCCAGTGTTTGAGGAGGATGAGGAGAATGACGACTCGTTAGGAGAGGAGGGGGGAGATCCAACAGGAGAGACTGACACTGAGGTAAAAACTCTGCACACTCTGCAACACTTTGAGAAGTCAAAAATCCCAAAAAATGATCATCCTCAACACCCTGTCCTTTTGTCCAGTTGTCCTTTAATCAAAAAGATTGTCAGCGTTTGTCTGTATGAAGTTCAAGATGTTTTAAGTGCATCTGCAACTGATTCACCTCAATTTTGCTTATCGTATCATGATGGTAAACAGATTACACCATAAAACTAAGAGAATTAGACACACAGTATCCCAGATTGTGCTTTTTCTACATCCATCATGAAATCGCTTGAAATCATCTGGGCAATCTGTTTGACTCACATCAGTGCGATTGATAACCAAATGACACCCAAACACTAAAATAAAACATGTAATCAGAATTTAACACTGTGCTGTTCCACTGACCTGTGGAGTCCCTCAAGGGTCAGTTCTTGAACCACTATTATTCAACTTCTGCATGCTGCCCCCAGGTCAGATCATATGTAACAGCAATATTGCTGCTCACAGCTATGCAGATGACACTCAGATCTACTTGGCTCTTTTGCCAAATGACTCTGGTCTGTTAGACTCCCCCTGTCTTTGCTTGGAGCACGTTAATAGCTGGATGCAACCAAGCTTCCTTCAGTTAAATCAGGATAAGAAAGAAATAATTATATTTGGCAACAAAATGGACAGAATCAGAGTTGTCACCCAGCTTGAATCGAGAGGGCTCAAGACAAAATCCTCGGTTGAGAATCTTGGAGTTTTAATTGACTCAGACCTGAACTTTAGCAGCCACATCAAGGCTGGAACTAAGATGGCTTTTTACCACCTCAAACAAATCTCAAGAGTCAGAGATCTCATGTCTCGAGCTGATTTACTGAAGCTCATTCATGCCTTCATCTCTAGCTGCCAGAGTCCTAACGAGAGCCAGAAAAACTGAACATATTACTCCTGTTCTGAGGTCCTTACACCTGTTACCTACAGAACAGACTTTAAAGTGTTGCTGTTAGTTTACAAGTCACTTAATAATCTGGTACCAGAATACATTACTGATCTTCTTGTAGAATATAAACCAAGTAGAGCTCTGAGATCTTTAGGTAGCAGTCAGCTGGTAGAACCTCCAGTTAGGACCAAACAGGTGAAAATGCCTTTAGCTACTATGCTGAACATAGATGGAATAAACTTCCTCTTGATATCAAATATTCAAACTCTAGACACATTTAAAGTTAAACTGAAAACGTGTCTGTTTTCCTGTATTTTTGTTTAGTCAGATTTTACTGCACTGTTTTTACTGTTCTTTGTTTTTAATCCTTTTTTCTGTCCAATTATACAATTAATGTGTTTTTATTTTATTTTTTCTTTTAAATTAATTTATTTCATCTTCATGCCTTGGGAAGCACTTTGAGTTGCCTTTGTGTATGAAGTGTGCTATACAAATAAACTTGCCTTGCTTTCCTGTATTGGCCAATCAGACAGCAGAAAAATAAAAAAACAGGAAAGATAATTTAGAGATTTATTTATTTTAAACCTACATTAAAAATCCAAATTCTTCTGGTCAAACGGACAAACTGAATTATTTTCAATTTGCAGTTGATTATGATGACCTGCCTGCAGCAGTTGAATTACTTTTGGGTAACTTTCCTGAGTTTTCTGTCACTTTTAAAGGGAAATTAGATATTTCTGCAGTCCAGTCTTTAGTAAACAGGATGATTGATAGATAAAACTGTGAGTTCTTGATTATTTATTACTGTGTGGTTCCAAATTAGATATAATAAAGCAGTAACTAAACTTTGTGGCATGCAAGGTGTTTTTCTGAAATCATACTAGGGATTTTAAATCAAGCTTACACCGTTCAGTTTTGTTTTTTTAACTCATGCATACAATTTCATACCAAATTTCACTCTACTCACTTCAGGTGACGTTAATTAAACACCATCCAGTAATGGAGGACATGTTCCTCAAACATAAAAAGAGAGCAAACAAAAATCAGCGATAAAAATGATCGGTGGTCTGGGGTCTGGGCAGATCTGATAGAACTGACAAGAGCAGCTGGTTGGTTGATCTCAAAGGCCTATGAAAGTTTTAAAGCTCATATAAGTGAGGTGGTGCTGTTTGATTAAGACTCTTTGAAACAAACATCAAAATCTGCAGAGCATTAGTGAATAATGAAACCACTTTTTTCAGTCAACATCACAAAGAGACGACAACCTCATCTCTGAAACTCACTCCACCCACTAAAACATTTATATAAATAAAAAGACACAGTTACCAAAATTTATACTCAAAGGGCATGTATCATGTGCCACTCATAAAAATTATAATTTATTTTGATATGGAGGTGAATTAAAATAGTTTTAAGGTAGCTAAATTGGAGGAAAAAATAGCTACAAAAGACGATAGGCAGTTTATTTTAGATGGATCCATACTTCTTTTTGTCAAGATTTTAACTTTTGTTCTAGCTAATGCATGTTGTTAAGCGAAGAAAACATGCGCTTAAATTAACAAGAACATTTTTAAAAAACAGCACTTAAGTATAAAAATAACTCCGGTGACTGAAGTAGCCTGCTCACAGCAGCAAATCTGGACGTCTTCCTATCTGACAGTTTCTGCTCTCATCTGCCAGACATCATCTATATCTGCAGAAATCAGCAGTCTGATGGCAAAAAATCACAGTCTTCTGGAAGGTGAAGTTGAGCTTGAGTCAACGTAGAAATGTATTCGTTTTGTAGAGATTTAGAGAGTGAGGTGTGCTGTGTTGGGAAGATTTGTAGAATCTGCAGAGACATCTCCACAGATGGATGTGCTTATGTTGACTGGCAAACATGAATGTTGTTATTTAGTGAGAAGAACATCCACTTTTATCAGCACTGATCTTTGACTTCAGTGGATCTGTCTCTGCTTGGAATTCATTTGGTGTCTTTATGTCTTTGTTTATTTGTCTTCGGTCCATGTGCATGTGCAGATCATAATATTTACAACTGTAAAAGTCACTGTAATAATAGTCTTTTTTTTCCAACTAGCTTTGAGGTTTCAGAACCTGCAGACTGCAGATAGAGGGTCAGCCATGACCCCTCACTGCAGGGCGGATGGTGACCAGCAGTGGAGGAGCACACCTCCTCTTTATCCAGATGGAATCTTTCTGGCTGAGACTGTAGACATCTGCAGTCCTGATGAAGATGAAGAGGAGGGAAAGCTTTGGTTCAGCGCTTTGTGAAAGCAAAAACAGGCTCTAAGCAAGTCTATCAATAAACTAATTACAGGTTAAAGCACCAGCCAGCTGGTGCTTTTTACAGACCTTTTTTCACTGAAAATAATTTAACAATGAATTAAGTACTTTTTAAGCTTGAATTAAAAAAAAAGATTGTAACGTTATGTGTGTTTTCTCTGCCTAATTGTACAGCCGCAGTTTTAAACTAGCAAAAAGGAACTTTTGCCATTTTTATCTGGGAAGATCCTCCTCTAGACGAGGAGATTAAGTCGCTTTTACGACACCGTCCAAGATTTGCTCTTGTTAAGCCTCTTGTTGGGTCACTCGTTTTCTCCTCTGTCATTACATTCTTGAATCTTAGTCTCTTCTGCCATGATGTCCACTGTCGCTGGGTGAGCTAGTTTCCCTGATGTTCAAGTGTGACATACA
Organism: Arrhamphus sclerolepis; assembly: GCA_037176975.1. Lineage (NCBI taxonomy): Eukaryota > Metazoa > Chordata > Actinopteri > Beloniformes > Hemiramphidae > Arrhamphus > Arrhamphus sclerolepis. The sequence continues at coordinate 18,953 of JBAMYA010071082.1, forward strand.
GCCTTAAAGAGACACGCAGCTGTTGCAAGAGACGACCTGTGAACCTGAAGGTTATTTGGACGGTTTCTGCTGACAGCAGGGAGACTGCAAGAACAAGGTGATGCTTCCATAAAGCGACCTTTAGAATAAAATGGAAACCTATATTTTACACATTAAAAAACTCCTTTATTCTGCTTGTTTCAACTAGTAACATGGTAAATGTCCAAATAAATGTTTTATTTTCTTTTGAGTGACACAATTCACAATTCTCACTCTTTTTTTTTTCATAAATTTTACATTCTAAGGGTATAGCACTGATATATTTTACTGGACTGTAAAGTTATAGGAACACATTTGGGTATATGAATTGCTTTTTTCATAGTGGTTATATGTATAGCAAAGTGTATTTTTGAACCAATTACTTGTCTGTTCAGTCATCTTCATGTTTTTGTTTGTTTGTTTTAACTTTTTCTTATTGAGATAGAGGCCAGATATTTAAAACAAAAAACTGCTATGTTGTGTAAAATATATTTACAAAGCTTTGTATTGGCTGTGTCTCCATAAGTGTATTCTAAACTTACATTGTTCTGAAAGTTGTTTTATGCTCTTTGAATTAAATACACACTTAAACATACCTTGAAATAAATAAGCTCATGTTCTAAGTGATGCTACTCAAGGGTCCATTCATTAGAACTGCTGTTACCAGTGGTAACTGGTAATAAAATCATGTTGTTTTTTTAAGTGAGACTCCTCAGCTGATTCTGTTCCAGCAGAAGCAAAATGAAACCTTGTGTAAAGTTACAAACAAACAAAAACAAAAAATGCAGTTTTGAGCTCACAAGTAACCATAATACCATGATTAAAAACTGAAACCTCAGGAACAGCTACTAGATGTCTCCAAGTGGTAGATGAGAAATATTGACCATGTTCTACCACACGGTGGTGGCCAGTCCACTCTTCTTTGCTGCAGTGTGCTGGGGAGGAAGCTTTACAGACAAAAAGTCCAAGCGACTGGACAAGCTGGTCAAAAAAGCAGACTCAGTGTTGGGCAGGAGACTGGACCCACTAACATCTGTGGTGGAGAAGGGCACACTAAACAAACTGGAAGCTATTATGGACAACAGCAGACACCCTCACAGTCTACTGGAGCAACAAAGAAGCAGTTGCAGCAGTTGGTTCCTCTCACTGCTGCAGAACAGAAAGATTCAGGAGATCCTTCATCCCCACTTCTATCTGTCTATCTATCTATCTATCTATCTATCTATCTATCTATCTATCTATCTATCCAGTCTCTCTGCTGCTGATTAAAACCACTTTAAAAAAACAAAATCAAACTAAACTTTTCCTCTTTCTTGGGTCAGTTAGGATTACCAAAATTGTTTATATTTGCTGAATGCTGTATAGTGTGAAAGAACCTTTTTTTTTTTTTAAAGATCATTCTTTATTACTTTCTTCATACTCAGAGGAGACGGGTTTCGTCTGCCAGTGATGAACATGCTTTGGTGCCAAATGTGCGCATTAACCCCAGAACCAAAGAGTAACACCTTGTGAAGATGCAGCTGAAGCTGTAAGAGAGAGCAACATCTGGCTTAAACCAGGAAAAGTTTAGTCTGATAGTTAGAGAGAGAAAAATGGTTATATATATAAACTTCTGGTTACAACTTTATGTGTAGTAATAGGTTACAGAGGAAAACACCATGCGCCCAGACTGTGTTAATGTACCACCAAGAGAACTAAAGATTTGGTTACTTTCTTTATCAAATCTTTCTTTTATTGTTGTGTAAATACAGTTGACGCTACCATCACAGACAACAAAATATATATATATATTTTTAATAGGATTTAGATCTAAAACATTCAAATGAATAAATAAATGAAAATGGATTACACACAATAAAAACTCCATAACTCCATTCCATCATTGCGTTCACTTTGCACTACTTTGTCTCTGTATATATAAACTATTACTTTCAAGATCGGATATATAACAGAAAGATTATCTAAGTTGCGTTCATATATGTGACAGATTTAACGTGAAACAAATAGCATAAAATCAAATGGTTCCGTATACAGACTTGGCTTGTCTGCAATAAAAAATAATGCCCAGCCAGGCTAATGCAAACAAAGATTAGATCTGCCAGATCAGAGTTCCCGTGGAGATTGGAACATTTTCCTGAGGATTGTGAATAGTGAAGGATTAAACTACAATGTCATTAAAAAAGGGATGATCTCCTACAGCATTCAGCTTCTGTAAGACATTATTTAATCCTCTAAACATTAAAAGCAAACATAGGGAATTACCTTACCTCTGCCCCTGAAAAGCAAAGTTTGCCTTGCCCCACATGCCTATGGGTGTGTGGTCATAGGAACTCTGGTACAAATTTGTCAAATTCAAGTGAATCTTAACTGGTTATACTTGTTAGCATCAATGTGGGAACAGGGTTGTCAAGGTGATCAGCTCTGAAGACCGTGGATTTGGCACAGTGGGTCAGAGGGTGATACTGATGCAAGATGAAGATCTGTGGAGGGCAGCTAAGCCCTTTACACAGTGGTGCATCCTGGGAGATCAGACTGAGGAGTCACTGGGTGAAAGTTCAAAGTGGAAAATCTCCATCAGCTAGTTACATGACATGATGTTTCATGTATTTCAAAAAGTGAAATTACGAAACTGTACAAAACAGAACCTTAATCTCTTTAGCCATTTGCTTGTTTTCATCAGTTAAGCTGATGAAAACGATCTAATCGAGTCTAATTCAACTGAAAGGCCAAAGTGAACGTCTTTCTTGATAGATCTTTCAATGTGAAATGATATATTTATCAAGGTATATCAGAAATTTATCCCATGGACTAATAACCAATCTGGATGTCTGTGCATATATGTATTTTCAGATTTTGTTGTTAAAATACCATTTGACTGATGCCATCACTGTAGATTCTAGTCATAAATACAGGAAACAACAGAGCCTAGTAGTACTTCATGAAGCTAGCTAGCTCTTTCATACAGTTAAATTAATTCACACAATAACAAAATATCAGCTTTCCCTCCCCTTTACCCTATGTCTCTAGACAAATGCTGCGTATATATTGGCTGTGTGAGTATTTGACAGATCTAGTTGAACTTAGTTGAACTTTGACTGTGAGAGGCGAGCGTGCTAAGCTACACGCTACACTGCATGTGGGCTTTGCTCGATGAAGTGACACATTGTTATTGTGTGATGAAAGTCACTGAAATGACTGTGTGTCACAGTGCAGTATTGTTCACATTTAGTGTGAATATATTCAGTTTTTAGTTTGCTCAAGTAAACACTTCATCATGACATCTGATCTGCTGGTAATAATAATAGATACCTACTGGCCCACATGAGAAGAATGTGCAGTGATAACCCCTATAACAATGGTGTGACAACAGCAAAACTGTCAACAGACTGTATTTTAAGTGTCAACACCTGCTCACAGATCACATTTTTAACAGTTTATTTGTTTGGGTTGAGCTCTTTTATGATATGAAACTGATGCTCTGGTCTCCAGTCTCTTCCTTTACATTCAACCGTCACTTCACCCAGAGCGGTGCTTGTCGTACTCTGTGGCTCCCGTGCAAGTAGAACTAATTTCAGTTCGCACCTCTGGAGCTCCTTCTCAGAGCTCACTGTCAAAACCAGCACCAGGCAGCTGGCTTCAGGGCTAAGGCCTCTCCTAACCGATGCTTGTGTGGGACAGGGGTGGAGAGGTGGCAGACTGCCCAACACAGTGAAATCCTCCAGTTTCTCAGGCATCTCAGTGAGGTTTAAGACAGTTATCTTCAGTATTTGCTGCTCTGGAGAGAAGGCCATAGTGAAATGGAGGCATGGTTTTGGTGATATTGGCTGTTTGCAGTTTGCATTAGAGCCATAGTTCAGTGGAGCCAATGGAATTGGTTTTTCAGGCATTGAAGAAACAGCACCTGATCTGGTGAGTCTGCTGCGCTCATTGTAAGACCTACCATCTCCAGACATTGTGCAGCGCCTCTGCAGGTCCTTATATGTTTTGGACAGTGGTCCCAGTTTGGGCAATGCAGGCAAGGAAGCACGTGTGGGGTGTATGGGTTTATAAGCAGGTGCTGTCAACAGAGGTGAGCTGAGGCGACGCAGGGAAAAGTAAGATGTTGCCTGTTCATTATGCTCAGAGACAGGTTGAGCTTTATTAGCAAAAGGCAGAGAGGTTAATTCGCCCTCAGAAGGGGCAGGGCTGGTAAATGTTGAGGGGTATTCCAGAGCGTCTCCATCCTCGTATTGCTGCTGAGATCCTGTGGATGATACTGAAGGATGTAGGTTGTGAGCAACGGTCACAGGTTCAACTGGAGCCACTGTTGGTGCAACAGAAACTTTGTCTTTCACTGAAGAAATCTGGCTTTTCTTCCAGCACACCAAACATCCCAGGACCAAAGACAAACAAAATACGATCAGGCCAACCAGAAGAAGAATCTGGAGATGAACTGCAGAGATAAAAAGAAATAACACCAATGAGAACGCCAAACTTCATTCTGTTTGGACACGTGCAAACCTGCCATAAACCAACAATCACATGTGATTATGTACAATGAGAAAAAAAAAACTGTGGCCAACTTAATCCCTGCTGTCTACACTGGTTGTGAATAGATGTCAACCTAATATGATTGAAAAAGAGAAGAGTAACAAAATCCTCAGTTGTTCTAAAAATGCATTTCAAGCATCAGCTGTCTGAGGCTTCAGACAGTTGAAATGCTGAGTTTCTGACAGTGACTGATGTCATAATGAGAAAACACTGAACCCTCTTTGGATTTGTGCTTGTTTTGATCCATGTTAGGACATTTCCCTCTTTTTATGAAAGGACAGCAGGAAGAGTTACGATTGAGGTACTTTTGGGACTTAAGTATATTAGATTAATACCTGATAGGATATTAATACAACAAACAACATAGCATAAAATCGTCAAAACATATTAAGCCTTTAAAACTACCATGCATTAGACTGCATGGATCCTTGAAAGACTACACACAGGATAAAAGTAGGAACATTTACACACTGCAGGATGTGGAAGGCTCAGCTGGTCTTAAGTTTCAGAATTACATTCTGGATCTCTGAACAGTTAAACTTGATGGTCTAACAACCCATGCATGTGACCTGGAGCATAGAGCAACAGGTTTCATTTTAAGCCTGGCGCAAGTCCATTTAAGCATTTGCACAAGTAAAAAGATTTTATATTTAATCCTATGCTGAACCAATTTCAGTGAGAGTGCATGCCCACGCTAATTAAAGTATAAATGATCACGTGTGGAAGCAATAAAAGCATGAGTGATTCTGAAAGCTCATTCAAAGAAAGGAAAGTTATGGGCCATATTTAGTTTATTTAACCATTTCATACAAAACTGTAGATTGAAAACATCCAATATGCCAGTGTGTTAATGGGTCAGTATCACTGCGTGACCATTTGACCTTAACCTCAAAGATCATACCTTCTAATTGTTTGGTGAAGAGGACCTGCACCAGGAGCCAGAAGAACAGAATGACCACGATGCCTTCGATCATCCCCTTGCAGCAGAAGAGAAGGACAGACTGCCAGAGAGGCTGGCCTGGGTACTCCTCATCGTGGTAAGGCATGGTGCCGACACTGAACCCAGTTTGTTGGAACCTGTTTTAAACATCCAAAGGTAGAAGTCCAAAGGTCCACTGAAACAGGATCATTTGCTTAACTTGTGAAAATTACTTTTGATTGTCCTTTAAATGTGTTTGTATTTATCTGCCTCAGAGGATCACGCCCAAAGCCATTGTTTTACACCGGATATTTTTGTTGAGCCACACAAGAGGAACATATAAACTAAAACAATTCTCATTACATAGTATTCACAGATTTCGTAGAAAATAGAGTCAAGCACTTCTTGTGAACTGCAAATCAGATTTAAAAAGTTTAAAATCGGAAATCCTTTCAAAATTATCCGCACACATTGTATTCCAGTCAGCATCACAGGACAATGATGCCCTCATTTGGAGAGAGACTTGATGAGCAGTAATACTCCTCCCTGGTGGGTGGGGACTGAGGCAGAAATATCATGCTCATAATACCTCTGCAGCATCTCTGTTCTGCAACAGTCCAGATGCCAATGTAGCATTCTCACTATAGAATAATTATCATAGAAGTAAATCCGGCTACCCTTCCTTTGCCCTCATCCCCTCACCCATGAACTCTCATCTCCATTAGCACAGAGAGCTGCAGGATAAAGGGATTAAATGAACACAAACTCTCTCCATATTCCCTCTTCTTTTTGCATAATGTGCTGATTTTGATTTGCTATTCTTGACCTGGTGTCACAAGAACATGAGCAAATTGGATTTGTGAAAGCTATGACAAAAAAAAAAAAAAAAACAACAACAACAACAACAGAGTATTAGTGCAAAAAGGTCCTGTCCTGCTGGTACTGTACAT